>JAVVLW010001214.1:0-42000 GCA_034401795.1 Chaetoderma sp. LZ-2023a
CATCCCAGCCTGTGCTCAGTAATTCACTTTTCATATTGACGAAGTCTGCTTTGTCGTAGTATCACAAGGTGGCATGGTCACTTTTTCCAGTTGGATTCAGATACTGTATCTCATCAGCCATTCTTTCTTCATTTGTTAACACCAGATCCAATACACTTGGTTCTGCATTGATTCGACCTCTTGTTGCCTTGCTGACACGCTGGAATAAAAATGCATCTCTGACTCCTTCAATAAATCTCAGTTCATCACTCCAGCTTTCCCAGATAATTCCTGGGTAGTTGAAATCATCCATCAACATTACATGGCTATATCCTACTGTGACAAGCCTTGCACTAATTATGTCCCATTGTGATGAAGATGATGTTGTTGTTGTTGTTGTTGATGTTGTATTCGGATATTCCTCCTCTTGATAGGAGCACCATCTAGACCGACATCCTAGCTGCTCAGTGTGTTCCATTCTGTACTATACAGTGTGCTATTTACAGGTACAGATATGGAGCCACTGGCCGCTTGAGCTGTTGACTGAGACGTAGATACAGTACAGTATTTTAACTTATTTACTGTACTATGCTTACACTATCAGAGCATATTCACATCTGAGCTCCTGATACAGTGCCTGCCACTCAGAATGAGTTGTTTTATGTCCCCAGTGGCACAGACACCACACGAGACGGGAATGGCGGTTTTAGTCGTCTCCAAAGGACGTGTCATGTGAATGATGTATGGAATGGTGCAGGTTTTTACACCTTGATTACATGCCTGAATGCGGCATCGAGCCTGGCTATTTTTTGGATTGGAACTCCGAGCATGTGTGGCACAACATTTTTGCCAACCGAGTCAACGCGCCATATGATGATGATGATGATGATGATGATAATGATGATGAACAGATTTTTGCCAACCGAGCCAATGCGCCATATTGTATTGTATTGTATTGTATTTTGGAATTCACTCCTGTACATAGGAGCACCGCCCAGCCTGATAGCATCGCTGTTCAGTGAGGTTCCTGGTCACATATCCGCATCACTTAGGGTTTCTACAATTATTTGTAATGTATTTACAGATAGTCTAGACTGTGAACCAGAGAGCCATCGACAGCGTCGCTGACAGCTGTGGCATAGGTTGGTTAGAGCAGGCTGTCATCTATGCCGCACAGTGAAGCCCAGTCTGCTCACATCTGTACCACCCGCCTTTTAGATAGGTGTCTTACAGGCTTCAGTTATGGCATCCTGGATATACTGATGACAGGGCTGACATCCGATAGCGACTTTTACAATATCAGAGTATATTCATAACTCAGTTCCCGATACAGGGCCTGACACTCAGCGTAAGTTCGTTTACGTTCCCCATGGCACAGACACTACACGAGATGGGACCAATGGCTTTACATCCCCTCCGAAGGACATGTCATTTGAATGATATATGGAATGGCACAGGATTTTACACCTTGATCACATGCCTGAACGTGGGATTGAACGCGGCTCTTTAGATTGGAATTCCAAGCATGTGCAGAACAACGGTTTTGCCAACTGAGCCAATGCGCATTAAAATATATATATATATATATATATATATATATATATATATATATATATATATATATATATATATATATATACACCTGTGCAAAAGTTAAGCACCAGCAAAAACAATAGAACGTAGAAACATGATGGTACAACTAGGCTGCCATACTTTTTGTCCCCGCGTTAGCTGACATAATTCCAAGTACGAAATGCACATGCATGCATGACTTCACGCCACTTGATGTCCGTGCGTGGCGGGAAACAGCACACGTGTTCAGTTATGTAAAAGTCCAGTTTGAGGTGTAGAACATTACATACAGATTTAGGCGACAAGATTAGGAATTTTGTGTTCATGACCGTGGTTTATTTGTACAGAGAGAATTAGCTCTTGATTGTGAACCGCTATGGCAAGACGAAGGTTAAGTGATCGTGTGAAATGGCAAATCATAGGCATGCATACCACTGGTATGTCATGCAGAGAGATTGGCAGACAGCTGAACATTAACCATACTGTAATCAGTCGTTTGATTGCAAAACATGGGCAAACTAACGAGGTGAAGGACAGGCCTAGATCTGGAAGACCGAAGAAGACTACTACCCGTGATGATCGAGCCCTAGTACGCCTTGTTAGGAGATCTCCATTCACCAACAGCAGAGTGCTCAGCCAGCAATGGGAAACGCGCAATAGAGTGTCAATGTCTACCATCAAAAGGAGCCTGTATGCTGCTGGCATGAAAGCTAGGAGACCTGTCAGACGTTCTCTCCTCACTGCACACCACAAAGAGGAGCGTCTGAGCTGGTGCAACGAAAGAAGACACTGGAACATGAGATCCTGGAGATGGGTACACTGGTCCGATGAAAGTCGGTTCCTGCTTCATGCCACAGATGGTCGAACTCGTGTATGGAGGTCCAGACGCACGGCGTACGACCAACGTAACATCATGGAAGAAGTTCCATTTGGTGGAGGTTCCGTTATGATATTGGGGTGCATCTCATTTGATTGTAAGCTGGATCTGTTGACTGTACCTGGAACACTAAATGGACAAAGATATCAAGATTCCATACTGGATAGAGTTGTGGTCCCTCATTTTGTAAATCATGCACCTGGAACCCACCCTATATTCATGGATGACAACGCCCGACCACATCGTGCTAGAGCTGTGCATGAATACCTCCACCAGAATGCCATCGAAACCCTACCATGGCCAGCAAGGAGCCCTGACATGAACCCTATTGAGCATATCTGGGACATTCTGGGAAACATGGTGAGAAGGAGGGATCCTCCTGTGCAGAACCTACAGGAATTAACAGACGCACTCCATCTTTAATGGCAACGAATACCACAATGGCGTATCAGTCGGTTGGTGACCAGCATGAGACGTCGTGTCCAGGCCGTCATCCAAGCACAAGGTGGATATACCCGGTATTAATAATGACAGTCTCAAACTCGTGCACAGATGTTAAACTTCGTTTTCAGACACCATTAATGACAATCTAGCCACGTGTGTCAACTGTAGGGCAATAGTTGTCAGTTGTGTCAACGTAACCATATTCAGGCCTCGTTTTCAAGTTCAAACAAAAACATACAGTGTTTCCCCACTATCATAATCAGCATTCCTCTAGTTGCATTATTACCTCTTGCACTAAGACGGATGGGTACATAAATGTTTATGCTATTGCTTTCTTCATAGCATATGAATATACCCTCACATGTGCGTAAAAATAGGGTGGTGCTTAACTTCTGCACAGGTGTATATATGATAACATAACATAACATAACATATTTATAACTTACTAGGACATCATGTCCTATTCCCAGCTGGTGTGTATTAGTGCTTTATTGTCATTTTGGCTGAGTAGGTTTATCAAGTGACCTAAAGTTATAGTATACAGGATGGGAAATGAATAGTGTCCAATCAATCTAGCTTTGAAGGAATCTAGTGATGGTGCCCCAACGACGGTTTCTGGCTGTGCATTCCACCAGTCTATGACTCGAATGGAGAAATAGTTCTCTTTGTGTGTCGTGCAAGCTTGAATTTATGGCCACGTGTTCTGTCATCTGCACTAAGTGAAAAAAGTTTGGTATAGTTAACTGAATACTGTTTGTTAAGGTATCTATAGATGTTAATAAGATCTCCATGTATCCTTCTATATATTAGTGTTGGAAGTCTTAGTTTCTCAGTTGATTTTCGTATGGCATATTGCGGAGACCTGGAACTCGCTTAGTGGCTCGTTTTTGTACCTTTTCAAGCTGTTCAGCTAGCTTCCACGTATATAATTGGGAACAGACTGAGGTTGCATATGCCAGCTGTTGGCGAATTAAACTTAGGTACAGTAGCTTGAAGATGTCTGGAGTGATGTTCTGAAATGTTCTCCAGATCAAACCGGTCATTTTATTGGCTTTAGATACTATGTATTGTATATGATTTGCAAGTGTTAGCCTGGAATTTATTAAAATGCCTAGCTCATTGGGTACATTTTGTTTGTGCAGTGTTATGGATTCATTATTTTCATGCATATTGTAGGTTGCAATGCTCTGGTGATGCTGTGGGCCAATGTGCATTACTGACCCTTTTTTTAGTTGAATTTTAACTGCCATGTATTGGACCACTTTTGAACTGTGCCCAGATCATTTTGCAGAATTGTTCTGTCGCTTTCATCGCAAATTGTTCGGTATAGCTTGGTATCATCTGCATACAGAGATATATTAGAATCAATATGTACCGGCATATCATTGATGAATATGATAAATAGGAGAGGACCAAGTACGCTTCCTTGTGGGGGCCACGCTTTCAACCATAATGCATTCAGAGACTATGCCAATGACCAGCACTGTCCGCATTCTTCCTGTTAAAAATGATTGAATCCAATCCAGGGGCTTACCGGTTATGTCATGTGCATTTATTTCCTGCATCAATCATTCATGGGGCACAGAGTCGAATGCTTTTTTGGAAATCAGGAAAAATTACATCATTTGCATGTTTATCATCTACTGCATTTGTCCAATCTTCTAGGAGTCCTAACATCTGAGTGACTGTTGATCACACCCACCCCCAGGAACCGATGCTGCTTGCTATCATGGCAGACTTATGGGTCTGTAATTATTTGGATTTCTTTTATGACCATTTTTGTGTATAGGTACCACATTTGCACTTTTCCAGTCTGATGGGAGTGTCCATTGAATTAAAGACATGTTATATTTATACTGGTTAGTGGATCAACTATAATATCTCTAACTTCATAAAGAAGTCTTGGATGCAACTTAGTGATGAACAGATGTGGCTGGCTAAACTGGCTAAAAGCTCTAAACCTGATGTCTCTTAAATACAAACGGTTCAGAGGAGATTTAATAGTGACATATAAAATTATGTATGGCTACTATACTATTGATGCTGGAGCGCTGTTACAGAAATCACATATGGAGTCCACACGTGGACTCCTCTTGAAAATACATAAACATCATGCTAACAATGACATGCAAATCAGAAAGTATAAAAAATGCATGCCAAAACTTATAAACTTTTCATGAAAATACATTCTAAACTACATAAACTATAACAGCCCCAAATTACAGATATTCTATCTTGTACAGTCGTTGTAAGAAGCTAGGTGCGCTGCAAATATTATGTGCAATGCAAAAAGTATTTAAAGTATAATAGTATGGCTGATCCACTAACCAAAATATATAACATGTCTTTAATTCATCTTACACCTCAACCTGTACATATAATACATTTGGAAATAATTTTGCCTCTGGAGATCACCCGTTATGCAGCCCTTCATGCATATACACAAACAGTTACAGTCTCATTGATAAAAGGCAGGAACTCGAGGTTCTAGTAGAAGACATTCAACCAGCTCTAATGTGTAAATTGAAGTGATGCCAAAAAACAAACAGTCATCTGTTAAGGAAAGTGAACTGCAACTAAAACACTATGATCTCTTTGTGAATACTAGAATTAGCAGAGGAACAATCATATATTCACATAAATCTCTCAGTGCACAAGCATGTATTTCTCTTAACAACTCTGACTTCAACGAATCAGTATGGTGTCACTGGATAACAGGAAACAAATAAAAGGTTCTAATTTGATGCGTATATCGCAGCCCAAACACAGACACTACAAATAATGATAGGTTATTAACTTTGATCAACAAAATTGAAAACGAGAAAGCAGCATACTGTATAATTGTAGGGGATTTCAACCTACCAAATATTAATTAGGAAACTGGAAACTCAATAGAACAAACCTGGCAATTGGTTGTCAATGCATAACAAGATAACTTTCTGCACCAAATGGCGAGCCGCCCTACAAGACACCAGGAGAACCAGAAAGAAAATATCCTTGACTTAGTAATTACAAACAACACCAGTATAATTATTGATATCTCACACAAATCTCCATTAGGCAAGCACATCATGATACGCTGAAAATCCAACTACACACAGACCTTATTAATCCTACTACTACACATAGTAACGGCAAACTTCTCCTAAACAAAGGTGATTCCAACACGATGAGGTGGGAACTAAGCAATATTGACTGGAGCATAATGAACGACCTCAACACAAGCGAAGCTACACACTTTTTATATCAGAAACTGACAGATACAATGATATGAAATACTCCTACAACAAAGGCAATTAAAAATACAAAGAGAAAGCAACACATCTGGATAAATAAGACCATCCGTGAGACCATCAGAGAGAAGCGGAAGGTCTACAAACAGTACAAAAAGACCAAAAAAAACAGCAACTGCAACAAATATAAGAATGTGAGAAACTTACCCACTGCAAAGATGAGATCTTCTAAACGAGCCATCGAAAGCAAAATAGCCAAAGAAAGTGTAACAAACCCAAAAGCCTTCTGGAACTACGTGAAGAGCAAAACGCAACTAAAAGATGACATCAGAAACTTTAAATACCTAGACAGTGTTCGCATTGCTACAACAAACAGTGAGAAGGCTGAGGTACTGAACAACTTCTTTGCAAACGTCTTGACAAAGGAGGATTTAGGACACACTACAGCTTCAACCAAGAAATAATGGAAACTATCTAGCGGATATTGCCAAGAAGATCGTGTAAGACACAGGTGCTAGAATATTTGGAAATTGTAACTCAAATGTTAGATGCCAGTGAGCCGGTGGATGTAATCTATCTTGATTTTAGCAAAGCATGCAACACTGTACCCCATGCAAGACTACTAAACAAGCTCCATGCATACGGAATAGGAGGAAATCTAACAGCATGGATTCAAAATTTCTTAACGAACAGGAAACAGCGAGTTCAAATAGACAGCACAAAATCAGAATACAAGGATGTCACTAGTGGTGTGCCAGAGGGAAGTGTCCTCGGTCCTGTGCTCTTTGTTTTGTTCATTAACGATTCACCTGAAAGTGTAGACTGCATTTGCAAAGTCTTTGTGAATGACACTAAACTAATTGAGCATCTGTAGCTAGCCGGGTAGTGTCGGGCCGTTCCGGTGTATCATGTCGACTCGCCGCGTCGCAAGTGCACGACGAATGATGACGCTGGTTAGCATCCGGTCTCGAGGTGACGGACCGTGTATGAGACTGCCCTGCGGGTATCAAAAACCGGCTCCTAAGGCTGGTGGAACTCAATCGTTCCGGTGAGGCCGTGCGACCATCGTTGCAAACATTAAATACAATAGTCTCATCCCAAGAATTTGTGTCACCAGTATGCCTGTCCATAGCAATTTCATGATCTATGGACTTACAAGATTTGATTTTGGTGACCTAAAAATATAAGTCTGCAATGATTTTACCTAAGCAAGTATAAATATGCTAGATAAAACTAAAATAAGAGCATACAAAAATACGAGACATAGAGACAGGTAGGTGAACTTTTAAACATGGGGCTCCTAGAGGTACCACACAGACTCGTAGGTCCGCAGAGGTATTCCCGCAAGAGAGGCTCCCGTACACGAGACTTAACTAATTAACTTAATATAAGATATTATACATCATAGTTGAAAGGAAGAAGATTATCTCGGACGAAAGGTTATGTGCCTCACCTGGGCACTACTCCTAGTGCTAGTTTGGGTGAGGAGTATTATCCTCGCGTGGACCGTCATAACTGAATTCTTGCGAGAGGCAAGTGCCTCACGTGGGGCTCCGTCTCAGGAAGGTGTCGCCACTGCTTAAAGCGGGAGAAGAGTAGTCGGCAAAAATGGGCCCACTCTAATATTTCAACCAAAAATGCTTACGAAAGAAAAGACCATACCTAGTGAGATTATGACTATATGGTTGCATGCTGTTTTATGTGAAGACGGGACGGGTGATTCCCGATGGATTCCCTCGTCACCGTCTTATGTGATTCTTAGTATGCTGAGTTAGTAGTTGCCGCTTTATTTATGTGGGCCTTCTGCTTTGCTTAATTAGCTTTTAGTTGTTTTTGAAACAAGAACTGTTTTTGGCCGCAAATGGCTGGTATCTATCTAGCTTTTAGACACGGCGGTCACTGAGAACAGATGCCCTAAGACATCAATACTGAAGACAGCGCGCATACATGTTACTTAGTAAGATCTCCGAACTGGATAAGAATCCGGACATCCCGCTCCGTAACCACATAAAACATTACAAGACATAGGTTACTTTTCGTGAAAGCGTTATTAGACCATTGTTCTATCGTTATGGTGGGGTGAGAGAGACGAATACCCACCGTAAATGTCCTTCCCGCAAGGGTGTGGCAGATCTAAATATCATGCCCAGACATTCTTATGGAATTCGGTGGGGATACGTATCTCGCCCATCACCGGTCCTATGGAACTAACCGTTTAACCTGCCATTAGGTTTATATACAAGTTGCCCTGCTTTGCACTGCAGTGCGGGAGGTTTGTTCAGCAAACAAAATAATAATTAATATGTTTTCGCAGTGCTTTCCTACATTGGCCAAAGTGCTAACTACTAAGTATCCAAAGATACAAGGGAAATGTATGTGACACCACACCCTGCCCATCACCGCTGGGAAACCACAATAGTTTTCCAGAGTCGGATCAGCCCATGGTGCAGATAGGGGCATCCAAACAATTAAGAAGCCACAAGGCTGAGTGGAGCATGAAGAGAGACAAAATCTTAGAGTTATGAGTCTTACCGGAGTGCAGGGCTAGATTATCGCACTGCCGGAAGAGAAGACTATACTACAGATTTCTTAACAAAGAAAGTGTCTCTAATCATATTAAACCTATCCTATCGAGCTGAATAGAAACGGTTTAGATGGTAGCATGCCGGGCTAAACAGAATTATAGCATGGGCAGCGACCTCAGTGGAAAATTGTTGGTGGCGGGAGAAAGTGCTGCATATATAAGTGTTGCTGTATAGTGTTTCATACGTGCACTGCAGTCCTATATATTTTCTACAACTAAACAAAACATATGAACTGATGGCCACTGGCCATATATATACATAATCTAACCAGTACAATTAATACGGCATCAAATGATCAGAATTATATATCTTAGTACAGGTTAACGAACCTGCTATGGTGTGGTTAGCAACACATTGCAGAAAATGACAATAACTATAAACAAATACAGAAATTATAACTAGCGGTCCTAAGACCGTTACGGTACCTTTTAGTCATCAGGACCATTCTGACGGATACAATATAATTAAAGAAGTACATATAGAGAAATAATTAAACTGTGAAGTATAGTTACTTGAATACTTGGTAGTCATTCTTAAGTTAGGCTAGCGTGTTACTGAAATTGATACGTCATTCCGTAGTTGACGTGCGTTGATGCATTCTCAGGAAGCTGGAAAGTTCCCGCAGGTTGATTCCCACAAGCTGTTTTCCGCAAACAAGGTTCCCGCAAGAACACTTATGGTGGGAGTACATCGCTCAGTACTGTAAGCCTACTAGGATGTCTAACGCGCAGTCAGCAAAAGATATGATAGTACTACTGTGGTGAAGAAAGTTCCCGTACACCGATGGCACAAGCGGGGGTTGTCAGATGCGAATGAAGATACAAAACAAAGCTTAACGGTGCTGGGTATGTCAGCCAGCCCTGAAGATGCACCGGGCAGAGTTTACTTGCTGCGGTCGAAAGTTAGAAGAACCTGCATGATAGTAGTGCGGTGACGGTTGAAATACCACTTTTAGGCATGGCTGGCAGATCCGGCGAGTCATCCATCAAAGAACATCCTGCCTCTACATCTGTAGAATCACATATTCAGGCCGTAAAGGCCTCACCGCAAATTCGTGTTCCGAAGTAGATATTGATATTCGTGAACAATAATCAGAAAGTTCCAAATTACTCCCGTAAGTAGGGAGTTACAAAATTGTTTTAGTGCGGTGGGTTGGGCAACTGCCAGCTACAGGAGAAAAACCCGACACATAGCGAAGTAATACGCGTATTGTCTGTTGCGCTGATAGTAGCTGGTACAGTTCCAACCTGTTCTGCCCCTGGCCGAGGATGCTCTCAATCTCTGGATCGTGTCTCCTTTTATACTCCTCGTGATGTCACAGGCGCAGGCTCCAACCAATCATCGTTCTAGCAACAGCCAATCAGCGCGTAGCTAATAATAGCGCAGTCGAAAGTTCTAGAACATTCTAGAAGTTCTGCGTCCACGTGGTTATGACGTCACGGCAATATTTTGAAGATAATCAAGAAGGGGTTTCCGTCGATAACTCAGCCATTTCTTAACCGATTTTGAAATGGTTTACAGACTTAAAAAGCTCGTTGAATTCTGGTCTTGATGAATGCCAGACTCAACGGTAACTGGCAATCAATAAAGATTACAAGGTACCATCTTGGTACACTAAAAGCGCCATCCTATCTTGGTCGTAAATTACGTGCTTCATCAAAAATAGCATCTAGGCGCGCGCATGCACATTGTGTGCTTTAACGAACTTTGTCGTTTTCGCAGCGCGATCTCTCTCATAGGCCTATATACGCTAATGGCTCTACCCAGGGGGGCGGGGGCATGTTCAGGATGGGCGGCGCGTACCCAGCTTAGCTGGTACGGCCAGTACCCGACCGGTCGATCCGAACTACACATCCAAACACAACAGACATTCAGAAAAATGTTGATTTAACCTGTAACTGGTCACTTGACTGGCAACTTCGCTTCAACTCGACAAAAATCACTTAGGAAAAAAATGTTCTAACTTAGAATACATCATGACAGATACTGACAATCATCCAAAAATTCTTCACACCGAATGCAAAAAGTACGTTGTCATAAACATTGACTTAAAGCTGAACTTTGACAAACATATCAACACAATCATAAACAAAACAGATGAACGCAAGAAGAAGAATACACAAAACAAATGGAAAAATTGGTGTCATAAGGAGAACATTCACCTATATGGATTCCACTATGTTCTTGTCACTCTATAAAACCTTTGCTAGACCTGTAATAGAGTACTGTAACGCTGTGTGGTCACCACATCTACTGAATCAATCAAGGGCAATCGAGAGTGTTCAGCGTCGAGCCACCAGAATAGTCCCTGAGATAAAGCACCTCGGCCATGAGGACAGACTGAGATCATTAAAACTGTTCTCACTAAAGTATCGTAGAACACAGGGAGATTTAATCGAAGTATATAAATTCATGAACAACATCTATAACGTTGACAAACAAAACCTCTTCAGCAAACCATCAACAAGCATTACCCGGGGACACAACCTTAAAATAGGAATTCAGCACTGCAACACAAACAAAACAAAATTCTTCTTCACAAAGCGTACTCCGAAAACCTGGAATGCTCTACCTACACACATAGTCGAGGCGGAGAATATTGACAACTTCAAGAGCAGACTGGATTGCTATCTGAGTGATATTATATACCACTTAGACTAGTATATAGAAGCTGATTGTAATAGCACTGACTAAGGGATAAAGTATAAATTAAATGTAAATAGTCACTGACCTAAAGACATACTGCCCAAGAAAGTGTAGATATATGTAGCTAAGTTTAGTGGGTGCGTAATCTGTTTTTTAAGCATAGACGGCGCACTGCAGCTGACTCTTGAACCAGCATCTAGCAGCTATAGGCAGCATACTGTGGCTGACGGTTGTTAGGCATACGCATAGTTTGTTGGTTGAACCTGTGCAATAGATGTTGATGCATAAACAACTACATGTAAGCATATATGTGTATAGTGTACAAGTAAAGGAATGGTGTATATATTGAACCTAAATCACAGATCCTATAATGGGTGCTTAAACTTGTTTCAAGCATATGCGGCACACTGCAACTAACTCTTGAGCCAGTGTCTAGCAGCTGTAGGCGCCACACCGCAGCTGGCGGCCGTTGGGCATGTGCACCCTAAATTGTAAGCAACATAACAATTGTACTATTTGAAGTAAAACTAAGACTAAACTAAGAGTAGAATTAAAATTAGGCTACAACCTCTCTTTTCCGTATAGCGCAAAGTAAAATTGAAATAATTATCGGGACTTGAAGAAAAGCCTAAAGGCTTATGTCCTGAGAAAATGATGATGATGATGATGTTGTTGTTGATGATGATGATGATGATGATGATGATGGTACTATAGTAAATAATTGTAGATATGTAAATACACATGTAGAATAGTTTAAATAATCCTGTACAATGTACAGAATTGTCCTGTTACACCACGCCTGAAGCCGAAGCAAAGTTTGTATAACTACTGCCACAACCGGGGACATAAAATGTCATAGTCATAGTTTCAGAACTACCTAAGTAAAAGAACACAATGCGTACAATATAATGAGATATGTTCTGAAAACAGGCAATTAACTTGTGGTGTTCCTCAGGGATCTATTCTTGGCCCACTGCTGTTCCTTCTTTACATGAATATGCAAGCACATGTCATTAATACTGTTCGCTGATGACACAAATGCTTTTGATGACAACATAGACACTTTATACAGAAAAACAAATAAGGAAATGGAAGAAATTACTGACTGGTTTTCAATAAACAAATTATCGTTGAATGTTGACAAAACAAATTATATGTTATTTACAAATCTCAAACTAAAAAAAGATGAAATTCCAAAAATCTACATAAACAAAAAAGAAATTGAGGAGGCCCTATTTGCCAAATTCTTGGGAGTATATTTGGATAAACATTTGACCTGGGCCAAACAAATCGAGACGGTAACAGCAAGGGTGGCAAGAGGCATAGGTGTCATACAAAGACTAAAACCGTACATTACACCAGCGACAATTAAAACTATACTGCACCCTTGTTCTTCCGCATCTCACCTACTGTAATGCTATCTGGGCAAATACACACAAAAGCAACCTAACAAAACTACGAAGTCTACAGAAAAAGGCACTAAAACTCTTTTCTAAACCAGAAAAGGGCCAGAATATATTCAAGTCAGAAAAGCTATTAAAACTAAAGGACATAGGCAAACTACAGATGTACACCATTGTAAAGGAGTTTCACCACAATACACCTCCAATTTCACACTAAGCACCGACATCCACAAACACAACGCTAGGACAAAACACAATTTACACACTCAATTTACACGAACAGAAATAGGAAAACGACGAATTACAATAGCAGCCACAAAACTATGGAACAGCACCAGTACAAAATTACGCGATAGTATATTAGTAGACATTTCATTGCTCCATTACATCATATCGAGGTCACTCGTGACATGATAATTAAACAAATTGATAATCCAAAAACTAACAAGTCTGCAGGTCCTGATGGAATCTATCCCCGTGTTTTAAAGGAACTCAAACTTGAAATTGTCTGCCCATTATTACATCTTTACTCTAGTTCAACGAGAGAGGGTAAGCTACCTCAAATCTGGAAATTAGGTCATGTATCTCCACTTTTCAAAAAGGGAAACAAACATTTGGTTAATAACTATCGCCCTATAAGCCTTACCTCCATAATCTGTAAACTCATTGAGTCCATTATAAAAGACTCTATTGTAAGCCATCTTGAACAAAACGCCCTAATTGTACCAAGTCAACACGGATTTATTAAAGGGCGTTCTTGTGTCACACAGCTAACTGAAGTCTTAGATATATGGTCAAATGCAATCGATCACAGCAGCTCTATCGATGCTCTATATCTAGACTTTGCTAAGGCATTTGACTCTGTACCACACAAACGACTTCTTCTTAAACTAGAAAAATATGGTATCCATGGTAACCTACTAAAATGGATTGAGTATTTTCTTACTAACAGAGCCCAACGAGTTGTCGTGAATGGATGCAAATCAGTTCAAACTCCTGTCATTAGCGGTGTCCCCCAAGGTAGTGTACTAGGACCACTTCTTTTCATCTGTTACATAAACGACCTTCCTGATGTAATTAAGTGCTCTACAATTAACATGTTTGCTGACGATACAAAAATGTACAAAGAAATTAAATCATCAATTGATGCAATCGAACTACAAGATGACTTAAATAGCGTAACGAAATGGTCTTCTATCTGGCAAATCAAATTCAATGCTGACAAATGCTGTGCTATGCATCTAGGTACAGCTAATATTAAACATTCATACTTCATGAACTCTCTTGATACAAATATTAAGCTGGTAGAAACAACTGTCGTAAAGGATTTAGGTCTGAATGTAGACAACCAACTAAAATTTAGCATCCATTGTCAAATCCAAGTATCAAAAGCTAATAAGATTTTAGGACTGATAAGAAGGTCTCTCACCCATTTAGACTCTTCAACTCTAGTAAGGCTGTACACTTCGCTAGTTATACCTATACTTGAATACGGGAACGGTCCATGGACTCCCATGTTAAAAAAAGACAGTCTAACACTAGAAAATGTGGAGCGAAGAGCAACTAAAATGATACCCTCAATAAGAAATTATACTTATTTAGACCGGTTAAAATATCTGAATCTACCATCTCTCTATTACCGTCGATCACGTGGGGATATGATTCAAACTTACAAATACATTCATGGCCTTTATCGTGTTCAGTGCCCATTCTTGGAGATAGACAAACAAAGCATCACTCGGGGACATAATTTTAAACTCACTAAGAGCCGAAGTAACAAACTAATTCGGCAGAACTTTTTTGCAAACCGAATTACGAATAGTTGGAATAGCTTACCAAATGAAGTAGTTAGTTCCGTGAGCCTAAATATCTTCAAAAATAAACTGGATTCATTTTGGTCAGATTTTTTGTATACACAAGAGCCAGTACACAATCATTATCTTTCCTTTACCTCGAAACAAATTAACTAAGCAATAAGCATAATGTAGTCGCCATCTATCTACAGGCATTTTGCCTATAAGGGTAGTATATGATAAGTATAAGTATATTAAACCTGAGATCCTTTAAGAAGATTGCCAGGGAATCTATGATCGACAAATACTAAATTAATATATTTATACCTGATGGTCACAGATTCTCTGCTAATTAATAATAATACAAGCCTAAGACATTCCACCACCACCACCACCACCATAGATAAACTAACCCAAGCTAATAATTGAAGTAATAAGTCTAAACACAAACATACTTCACAGTTTACTTTCACTACTACTACACTTAAATAGCCCACATACGATCAATGCATCTATCGATTCTTAACAACTCCAACTATCTCAACTTTATATTACAGTGATGAGCTCTTCCCTGCTCCCACCCTACCCCACCCCACCCTCAGTAGCATACAAAAGTCCTATATAATAATAAACCACTCCAAACTAAATTTAAATAAAATGAGATAATGATGTAATTAGGGAGTATATGTATAATATATGTTTATTTAAGTCAGTAGATATGTATGTGTGTATGTAAATATTAATGCCATAAATATGTGTTTGAATGTCGTGTGTTTTATGTGTGTGCACATAGCGGCATATATCTATGTAAACATCAAAGAAGGGACAGCCCTACCCCACCCACCGCTTAATGGAAGACATATATATTAAATACATGTATATATGACATATACATATATATATATATATATATATATATATATATATATATATATATATATATATATATATATATATATATATATATATATATATATATATATATATATCAATGTTTATGTCTGGACTCCACAAAACATACCAAAATCACCATCCTGGACTTCCTATTATTGGCCCTGATATCTCTAAAAACAATGATTTTTAACCAAATTATATGTATTTGAACCATTTTAGACCTTCATGTTTCTAGCTTATACTCCCAATAGCATTACCCACAAAGTCCCTGACTTCCTGTATTTAGAGGTTTGTTGAAACCCTGGTATGTGTGTATGTATATGTATGTGTGTGTATGTTTGTATGTATGTATGTATTGTACATTATAAGTATGAGGCGATCGAGGCTCATATCCTTTCTAACCGAAAATCTGTATGGCTAATAAAATCCCCAAATAGGTTAATTTACTGGCTAATAATCCCAGAAAGGTAGTCAAGTCCCTGTATAAGTTTTCATATCAAGGCAGCTTTTTAGCATTCTGTCACTGTGCCACTGTCTTGTGTGTCTCATATATATGTTAATGTATAAATGTTTTGTAATGTGTGTAAGGAGTCCATCACTCAATAGGCCATGCCTTTGAGGGACTGCCTGTTTTGATTCTATTTACATGTATAGAAAAACCATGAAATAAAGCAACCTTGAACTTTGATAGGCTTGTGTCCTGAGATGCATGATGATGATGATGATGATGTGACCACTGGGCCACAGAGTCCCAGTTATTGATCTATATACTAACTGGATTGGCCACACAAGCACAAATTGCGTGACAAAATCATCCAACAGCTAACCAACAGCGCCTTTGTGATGTCACATGACGTCATTGACCTAATGACGTCATTGTTTACGTCACAATATACCATCTCGCAATATTTTAGGCATTCCCCATAGATTTGTGTGGTATTTTCCCATATGACTAGTGGTGAATGACGTCGTAATTGTTAAAGGGGTGGTATAGCTGACAGACACTTTCCTGGTGTAAATCTATAGATGCTGATATCGCCAGTGTCCGTGCGCCGATTTTAATGACTCGGGTATCTGGAAATAGCTGCTGATTAGCTGCATCGCTTGGTCATATGGACGTTAGGATTCCTCAAATAGGGTTTTTTTTACAAAAATGTAAGAATAAAGCTTACAGATAAGGACGACGTTCGAGATAGCTTTTTCCATTATATGTCACAAGGGAGATGATCGTCGACAGGCGATATTGTGACGTAAGGAGAGTTAACTCCCGATAGCAGTGAAAAAGCTATCTTGAGCAATCGCCAGAGAACGAGCGTGCATATGATTAATGGTCAAGTCAGATGAAGGCGGCATCTGCAGTGGTCACAAGATGTATCCAATTGAATTTCAAATGGCATGTAGCAAATTACTACATTATAACCTGGCACAGACTACCTATAGCCTTGTAATCCTGAACACTTGATCCATGGTTAAATAATTGCTATTAAACATATCCAGAGCCAAAAATCGGACACAAATGATGAATTTCAAATCAGTTTTTCAGCTAAGAAAGTCAGTCTTACATAGAAAAGACATCTAGGGCATCAGATGATATTAACCAGTCAGATTCCAAATACAATCTGAACATTTTTTCCATTAAGCACAGATTTCTTAGCTCAACACAGTTTTATGAAGTCCATCTCAGAATTTTATTTTGTCAATGACTCCCATAGCAGAATAAAAACACAACTATTTTATCTTTGCCCATCAGTTACAAATTATTCACAGCTTAAAAATGCATCTTCAAACAAAAAATGTTTTAAAATAAATTTGTTTAAATCGAATAATTTTAAAGGAGTAAATTGCGTACCTCAAAGTAATGAACCGAAATAAATCTGTGCATATGATGATTTCATTCCATATAAATTTTTTTTTTTTTTTAATTTGGTTGTTAAGTTGAATTAGGGGCTCATTAGGGGCTCATGTCGCTAATTCAATTTCACAACTTAAAAAATTATATTAATTTATACGTAATGAAATTATTGAATGCTGAGATTTATTTTGTTTCTTTACATCTAGTCACACAATTTAAGCCTTTAAAATTATTAAATTTGAACACTTATTTAAACAAAATTTATAGTGTGAATATGCACCTTTAAGGAATATTATCTTGTATATTTTAAAATAATTTTAATGGAGACATGTAGCTTTAAAATATTAACCACACTGGGTGTCATACTCATTTCACATCTGGAAACTCCATTTTGCTGAAACATGATTGATACATCTGATGTTTTGACAGATAGGTTTATCCGTATACCAATTCACCTTTCCAGTTTATCCATCCATCATAATAAATATGATATCATAATCAACTAAGTGACGTGTAGGATAAAGTCATAAATATGACGTCATGAATGATTCGATCAGATGTAGAAAAAGATTTGGGGGTTCATGTCGACAGAAACCTCTCTTTTGACATACATATAGGGAACATTGTATCCAAGGCAAACAGTACAATAGGACTAATCAAGAGAACATTTACCAACATTGATCAATCTACTTTCACGCTACTATACAAATCACATGTGCGACCCATTCTTGAATACTGCAACTCAGCATGGTCTCCAAGACTGAAAAGGCAATCGCAGCTATTAGAAAGAGTACAGCGCTGAGCAACAAAACTTGTCCCACAAATCAGAGAGTATAGCTACACAGAAAAACTTGAAGCCCTAAATCTAATGTCACTGAAATATAGACGGTTTCGTGGAGATTTGATTGAAACATTCAAACTCATCAAAGATCTATATAATATTGATAAGAACTACTTTTTCGAACTGTCCAATGTTACACGGACCAGAGGTCATAGGCTCAAGCTCAACATAAAACGTAGCAGCAAAGCTATTCGGAAGCACTCCTTCGCAAATAGAGTGGCACCACATTGGAATTTACTGCCAACAACATTAGTCGAAGCAACCACAGTCGAAATATTCAAGGGCAAACTAGACATCTTTTTCAAAGAAAGAATATTTGAATTCGACTGAACACAATTAATTGTGGTGTGGCTGTGGACGTTGCTGTTACACATATGCTTATACAACATATGTGAGCCGTCAATTCCCAAAGTCATAATACAATTATTACATCACAGTGGACTAATCTTGAAACAGCCTGTGCATCTACATGAACATGCACACATGAAGATAGCTACACGTGTTGTATCCAGACCAGGGTTGCCTGCCCTACCAGTTTAGCACTGAGGCAATAACAAGCCAATGGCTTATGCCTTGTAAATTGACGATGATGAGTAGTGGGGTTGTCTCCCTTTTTGTTTACATCGGTTTCCCGTTTACATCAAACAGTTTCACTTTCAGATTTTCTAGAACACAATTTTGATCTTTTTATTGGAATTAACCAATAAACAATTGATTTAAGCTTCCGACGTGTAACATGTATTAGCTTTCTGACTATCAAAGGCGTAAAATACTACCACACAGGGATTTATTTGGAACCATTGAGGACTTTGAGGTAAATAAAATTAGTAACCTATCTGTATGGTCGAGTGATTTAAATGGTCTCAGGCGATTTCGGCAGCCGTGTAATTTCGGCAGCCGCAAATATCAATTCGTTTTCGGCAGCCTACCGAGACGCAAATATGGTGCATAAAAACATTACATTTTCGGCAGCCTCTTACATTATTACATTTTCGGCGGCATGTTTAACATCGTTATATTGCTGTAAAATATTGTAATGTTATGAATGTTATTAAAATTGTTTTACCTTACCGGCGATCTGTATAAGTCTGTCTATGTCTAATAATATTTCATTTTTTAGGTTAATGCCGTGATTAAGTAACCATAGATCTGAAATTCGTAGACCTCATTTTAATTGATGTTTGAAATGTTGAGTATTTTTAAATAAAGTTTTCAATTTCCATTGGAATCGGTTTCAAAATATAGAACAGTTTTCCTGCATAGCTGTCATAAATTTGAGACACGAATGTTAATATGTTTAATAGGTTTCGGCTAGTTCGTTTCATCTAATATATATACATATTTATTTATTTGTATATAATATGTATACATATTGATTACTCACGACTCTCACCACGAGAAGGTCAGCCAAATTGAGAGCCAGGTTAGTATGAACAAGTGCATGAACGTGCAAAGATAATTTAGTGAACCATTTGAAAACACATTATTATTATTATTATTATTATTATATAGTTAGGCTACCACGTTATCATTATCTCTGAAATTAAAAATATTATAATGCGATAAATGATTCAATATCTTTACTTTATTATTATTATTATTATTATTATTATTATTATTACTATTATTATTATTATAACTGACTAGCATATTTTAGAGACCATATTTAGGTGGTCATTTAATGAATACGCGAGTGTCTACGCGCGTACACGTTCGTCGCCATGTAATATGGTGAAATCTGAATTTGAATATTTTGAAAATAAATTCCTTGTTAATAAGTAGCGTGCGTGTGTGTAAACACGCGTTGCTAATCAATACCACTTGGCAATGTGATCCACCAGTGTTGAATACCTGTTCCAGTCAAATTTTTCCTAAAAATCTAGCAGGATTTACATTTGTCAATAATTGATTTTCTTTTCTTTAGATAGCTGTTCACTTATTGACTAAGTCGATTTGTTGGGATAGGTTGAATATTTGTGTAAATATTTTGACCGGACGCTGTTGCTGCCAATACCAGCAACAGGTTCCAGTCAAATAATTTTTTTAAATATCCACAATTCCTATAGATTTATATATATGGCCACGTACGGTGTGACCGCACGTACAAGGTGCGTGAAATTAAATTTTGTTACAATTAATTAAAATGTTGAATATTTGGAAATGAATTTGTTTGTTAAAGGTTATTTGCTTACAAGGTATGTACGTCATACTGAAAGTAGTTGCTGTGCAAGCGGAATGTGTTGTTCATTCACGCAAGAGATCGCATCTTAACATTTTTGGCGTTAAGATAACAGCAGGGATTATAAACTGAGGACATTGTTATCACCCGCCGAGTCTAGCTAACATGGGCTTTAATTGCAGGAAACCATTACAATGGTCGGAATACACACAGACGGATTACAAATACACATGTACAATAGAAAGAGCTCTAACCAACCAGCTTTAAGAAACAACGTCAACAAATCAAAATTCACTTGCAATTGTTGATCGTACTTGTGATTCGGATCGTTTATTAGTCTGTATTAATCTTTCGACCACTACAGACATAACATGATAAGAGTTTCTTGCAGACTTTCGAAATTATTTATATTTTCTAATGAGCATTTCCAAATTTGCTTCAAACATTAGCTATTTGGTAGATCTTAGCGAAAGTCTCAACCCGAAAAATTATTTTCAAAATTATCATTTTCATGTGATACACAAATTACATGATACATTGATTTTCCAAATTGACGTTGCTTTTCTAATATGTTACGCCTTAAATATTCTAGAATTTTTAATTTCTTTGCCATAGCCAGTTAATAACATACAATTGAACTAAAATTTGTATTGATTAGAAGCCAATCACTTTATTAAAGAAGGATCGATATAGGCCTATGTCTTTATTTCAAAATAACATGAAATTATATTTCACACGTCTTCGTCACGGCGCTTGACTTTCATTGCAGCAACTGGCTCTTAGTTCGTTTTGCTCTTAGAGTCAGCATGGCTGAAAAAACAAACATAATAAAATTCGTCAACCAGCAATTAGCGGTAATTAGCTATGGATTTCAGTCTATCAGAGTCGATATAACAGAAATATATACTATTACTATATAATACACACATATAGTATTAGTATATAATACTGTTATATCGACTCTGTTAAAGCGACATGGATATAGGGTAACATATAGGTAACACAGGGATAATAATAAAACACACACTAATATAGGCTGCCGAAAACGGGCTAAAGAAAATGTACTCCAAGCTGCCGAAAATGGTTGGCTGCCGAAATGTCTATACAGCATTTAAATTCGTGAGTACCGAAATTTGTGAATTTGTTTTTATCGCTCTCGTTCTATGATGTAACGTTGCATAGAACGCATCTACACAGTAGCCACTTTTTGATTGACAGTTCTGAACTTTTGACAAAGTTTTGAGCAAAATACAGTCAAAACAAAAAACTTCATACAATTACTGATGGTAGTGATAAAAATTGCAAGATTCCTTAATGCACTTTCTTAGATTACTTACTTGCGCTTATTTAGCAGCTTAAATGATCAATTTTCACAATCCAAAGTTACCACCTGCTTTGTGTACATGTCTCCGCCGCGTTGGATTAGACTGATTGACGGGAGCATGTCTAAATTTTATTGGAGAGGCTCCAGAGGAAGGGGTGGGTGCTTATCAATGATTTACCAAAATGTCAAATTTAACATAAAGCGCACACACGTTTGTTTAACTATAGAAATTTTATTTTTATTTTTCCCTTTATGCCCGCTGAACAAGTTTTAAAGACTAATTACTCACTAACTAGTGTGTTAGTTCATTTCTTCAGCTCATTAATATTCATGAATTTCATGTGACTTCGCTACCTAACGAAAGCAGCATCCATTTTGGGGTTTTTTCTTCTCTTCAAATGCATCAACTGCTTTTATAGTTTATACATTCATTTGTATGACTAATTTATGTGTTAAAACCGGCAAAATTAGCAGTTCATCAAACCAATAAAGTGATATTTAAGGATTTACAAGCATGTGTCAGACAGCTGAAGATGCATAATCACCAATTCATGAAATTATGGTTGGGCGATATTGCTCAAGGCCTGACGATATCGGTATCTCATTAAAATCCCGCGGTATCACGATATATCGTCATTTGGGTGGGGTGTGGAGTTAGGGTGTAAACATAGAATAACATGTATTTCAAATTGGTGGTGTCTGCAAGTTATTTTCATTAAATTTGTTGCATTGAAACCGTAAATTGATATCGCCATGATTGCCATTTCCGCATATTTAATACACGAAATTCCACACTTTGACACCCTTCAATATACAGTTTAAAGCAACGAATGTAATGCAACTAACCGTATTCATCACAAATAAGAAAAATAAAGGATTTTCTTCTGTTCTTGTGTTGTATTTTGTGTTATCATTACCTCACGACAACTGTCAAAAGATTTAGCAAGGAATACGCATTAACTTCATTGCGCAGAAAGGAATTCCGCAGAGCGAAATCTGATTGGCCGCCATATCATACTTGAGCCAATCAGAATTCACACTCCAGAATTTCGACAGCTGTTATCACGCCTGCCGCTAGCATAGACGATGCAAATTACTAAAATAACACTGCATGATTTTGAACGAGAACCAGCGTGAAGACTGGAAACAATTATATCAGATTTTATTTGGTCTGTAATATTAAATACTGATTTGTACCATTGTAGACCTATTCAAATTCGCTCACTACTTAGCGGTCTTATCCATTGATCTCACGGCGTAGCCGGGATGTGTGAAATTAACCCAGTTAACACTGCAACCAAAACTGCCACAACAGATAGAAGACTGGAAATAATTAGGCCTAAATTATTTAATTTAAGGCTGTTTCTCACTTAGAATAAATCTGTAATGTTATATGTGGAATGAATTTTGATCTGATTCGTTTAAAAATGCTAAATATATTGTATAAAGTTACATAAAAATGTATAACGGTAAAGCAAAAGATTAACTTCCCCCTCACCCACCGTTCCAAGCTGTGGTATTGATAAGGGATTAAGTGTGTGTGGTTTCCTATCGACCTAAAAAGTTTTAAAGTTTAAATCTTTCACGGTCAGAACAATGTTTAACCATGCAGATCAATGACTAATGGATAAATAGCGTGACCTGTAGTAATGATGTCATCAGAATGGAATGTGGGTAGTGCAAATGGTATTCCCCACTGACTAACACTCAGAATGAGGCAAGAAAAAACATGGCGGCGTCTATTTATGTAATTATGAAAAGTGAACAAGAATGGATTATTTTGTACTTTAAATCATTTTATTAGCGCAAACAAACCTTGAATTAAATGAACACAGATTATTTTGGAGTTTATTAAGTTTTTATTACATTAGACTATTACTGGACCGAATAGAGGTAAGAGTATGACATTTCTAACTTAGTTATTTATATTATGCTCACAGTTAAAAGTGCAATATCGTCCTGGCGGTATTGACGATATTTACAATTTTTCGAAATTATGACGATTTCGGTATTCGGTATATCGTGATATTGACGATAATATCGAAAAATCGCCCAACCCTACATGAAATTCAGTACAGCTATTTCACACATAACCTGATGAGGGGGGTCAGTTCAAGTGCTTGGAATTTGTTTAAAAATTAAAATTTTGTACTGAAATTTGTGTGTTTGTATTCGGAAGTGTTATTTTACATTGTGTTAAATTCTTGCGCAGATCTGTTTAAGAATTTTCTTTCACGAGTGCATTGCTTGCTTAGATTCACGAACTTCCGTACCCATAGTATATCATTATCCAATAGGCACTTTTAGCGTGACGTCGTACCCTCTCCTATTTATATATAAGATTAAAGGTTTGCATCAGTTGTGATTGACGTTTTGATGCTACTACGATTCATCTGCACTGACATAAAACCACAAGTTTATTTACTAAATAATATGTTGCTCTTAAAGTAGATACATATATCTATCCGACGCTGTATAGCATTTGGACAAAAACACACCAAGAATTTCATAATATACGAACACATTTAGGTGTATATGCCGACATTCCCTGTCAAACTAATATACGTAACAAAATGTGACATTTATAAAGTATTCAATACTACCTTAATTTCATATGAACTGCACATCAATTTGTATATATATAAGTTGTGAATTTTTTCAGTTATTACTACACATTACATGATAAAGTCCTGGAAGTAGTACAAGAAAGCAAATATTTAGGCGTAACAATATCCAACGACCTGACATGGAAAAAACACATAAATAACATGGTTGGCGAAGCCAGCAAGACCCACAATTTTCTCTGTCGAACACTTCCTATTGCAAACACACACACCAAATCCCAGGCATACAAGGCATTAGTCCATCCAAAATTGGAATATGCCCTGGGCATGTGGGATCCACACCACAAAGTTTGGACAGAAGCCATAGAAAAGGCTCAAAATAGGGCAGCTAGATTCGCCACTAGAAGATGGCATAACACCAGCAGTGTCACCGAAATGAAGAACACCCTCGGCTGCCACCTTCAGCTGAGGTGCAAAATGTGCCGCATAGTGATGTTTTATGTCGTCCAGTAAGATGTTTTCGCGGGTCATGTATTTTCGAGGGTACATACTTTTGATGTTCTCACGTGCGCGTCGCATAGGCAATATCAACAAATCATGTGTCTTTAAATAGATACAAAATATTTACAGCACAAATGTAAAGTTTTAAGAAGCTTATTTTATGCATTTTGATGTCAGTGTAGTGAAAAACACGTATTTTCACTATTACTTTTTTTACCCATGATAAAAATACCGGTAACTCGTAAGAGATACAAATCAATCCAGTTTTTGCGTCCAACGACATCAGCCAGTTGCTGTTTTGATTAGCATAGCAGATCCGGTGCCATAGCAATAATTTAATTCTCTCGAAGCGTGAAACTGTCATGGAGTGCTTATGTAGTTTTCAGATCTAGATTGATTTTTCTCTACCCGCAATGGCGATTCAAACAGACCCTAGTTACTACATACAATAGAAATTTCAATACTTTTTCTTCTATTTTCTGGTAGATTAACACTTATGTTTGTTTCAATATGACATTTACCAATTTACAAAAGAAAAACTGTTTTGGCTGAAATTTGCTGCTACCTGGTTATCACAAAAAGCGGAATATAACCTGATCTGGATTTACAACTATAAATTAAGTTCTGTGCTTGTATCAGACCCGTTAATAGTATTATTTTCGGTGACAGACTCTCCTTTGCTCAAATCATAAAAATGACATCAATTCACCGCCTCACTAGAGTTTTTTTAGGGTTTATTTTAATTTTTATGCATGTTTTATTTCAGTGAATGTTTGCTGGTTATGAAATTGAAAAAATTTGTTGATAAAATTCCTACTCTTGTATTATATGGGCTAAAATTGGCTTACACCCTCAGAAACCCATTAGTCGATGATAAAATTCAGTTTGCCATGGTGAACATAAACCTACCACCATCACTAGTACCAAACAACCAACACCTCAGAAACAATCACCTTCTCCAATTTATCGTTCCACATGCCAACAAGGACTGCCTCAAATTCTCATTTTTCCATCAGACAATCAGAGATTGTTACGCGCTGCTTGGTTACCTGCTCTATCATGTCATTGGACCCTCAGTTGACTCATTCAGACAGGTTGTACAAGGCAATGTAACCATACAAGCTATGTTTTTAATCTTGTAACTTTTCTTTCTGTCACTGCACCTTTTTTCTTTATTATGCACTCTTTGTTTCTTGTACTGGCAGCACATAATCCTCAAGTTTATGAGGGAGGGAGTTCCAAGAAAATTGTTGAAGTTGAATAAACCGACAATTCGCCACTTTTGGTTGATATAAATGTTAGTAAAACTACCTTCGCGTCAATTCAACAGAAACCATCCATTTCGTTGCGCAATGTTTACAAATTTCAAAATGTTGAGGTTCGTTAGAGCAGTTATCCGGTTCCATTTGGTGGAATCGAGTCCCTAGTTACAAATGTCAATGTTAAACTATCCAGTCAATTCGTCCTATTCATATAGTCGCGATGACATCCTCACAATCAAATTTCCCATAATACCCGGCGAGCAACGCCATTTTTGGAGGGCCTATTTTCCTCTTTAGCATGTAGTAAGTTTGGCCCCACTTTAATGGTGGTCGATCTCAGATGCCCTGATGTGCGAAACTATGAATATACAACTTGTCCTACATACCAAAATTATCAGAGACGCCTGAATGAGAAACAAACCTTCCCACCAATATAGCTAATATAAGTTCTGTTTTGAAAAACGTCTGTTGAAACCAAATGTTACTGGATATAGATTTGGAATCATTCATTTCTATTGCAAGCTGCAAATGATCGCGTTTAAAAGGGTACCAAATATGCTATTTGCTCAATTACCCGACTCCAAAGTTCGCTGTTGTTTATCAAAACAACCCAGACATATATACTGGTCTGGCATTTTGTTAGCTTACTAAAATACTTACCACTCAATACACTGTTTGCTATAAGTCACCTGACTTAGATATCTCAGAAGACTTTAACCTATTCATTCCCATGGCGTGTGGGTTCCCTAGTAAACAAGGTTAGCACAGATACATCTCTCCATTGGGTATTCTTGATAGTATCTCTTTAACTCTAAAGCAGTCATTGCTCTAGGGAACCAGTTCCTCTATTCCTATAGAGTGCATATAAACGAGTCTGTGAGCATGCGCACATAGGGTACTATGCATGCGACCGAGTCCAAGCCGCCATTAATTAATTCCACAAAATTTAATAATGATTTGCAATTTAACAATGCGGGGTGGCCGAGATCGGCCACTGAATTGAATGGTAAGTATTTTAGTAAGCTAACAAAATGCCAGACCAGTATATACGTCTGGATCGTTTTGTAACACAACAAAAATACTAAGCCACTCAATTCGCTGTTTGCTAAAACATAGAATTGGTCAGAGCCCAAATACAAGGTGGGTAAATTGCAAATCAGGAATGAAAGATTAATCACCAAAAATACTAAAACCAACTAAATCGTTGAAGTGCTGAAAGAGCACGAACAAACAAATGTTCTAAACAAAATACACTAAAATAATGATAATTAGAAAATCTCAGTAATGAGAATTTAAAAACAGACACGAGACGGTGAAGAAAATGGCTAACTAAAGAACCTAGTCAATTGAGCCTAGGTTTGAGTGGTGAAACTAGAAATGTCAGATTGTGAATTGAATCTGATCTTTCAGATAAAAATAGTGTAGAATTTGACATTTATACTGCAACTTACATAATGTAGATCACTGATAGATTCATTAGCAGACCAAGACTTTTTGAAAATTTACCACTAGAATGCTCGGTAATTGAGCCAGTCATTCCAGTTGTAAAATTTCAAAAATAGTCTTCCCTTGGTCTGTATAGAAAATTTGAAGGGCTAAAGTAGAATCTAGTAATCACTAGTCCTATCTGAACGTAGTGGCTCATTTGGCTTAATTTCAATTCATGGATATGGTGTCAACTGGTGTGCGAGGGTGGTCTATGAAAAATCCAGAAATCTAGATAAATCTGGAAGACTCCAATCTCTGCTTACAATAAATTTCTTGACCTTTTAACCCCTTCTCCAACCCAAAGAAATAAATGTCAGGCAATCCACAATTATATAGGCAACCTACACACCAAATTCCAAAATTGTGTTGAATTCCACACAACAGTTTGGGAGTAAAGTATGACAGACATTTTTTTTGGATATTTGAACTTTGGACCCCGCCCCCTGACCTCCAGTGGGCGGGGCCAAATCTAAATGTTGTTGCAAAGCGCAATAATATGGGTAACCGCCATACCAAATTTGGTTGAAATCGACCCAACTGTTTGGGAGGAGATAGCATGATGGACGTACAGATAAGTGGATGGAGGCAATTATATCCCCATTTTTTCAAAACATGGAGATAATGAATGGACTCAAGGAGACAAGGTAGGTATGGGGATAATGAATGGACTCAAAGAGACAAGGTAGGTAGGTATAATTAATTCAAAGTCATCATACTAAAATGTAATTTTCTTTCGGATTGAGAAATTAGGCTCCAACCATCATTTGCCATGCCACATTGTTTTCAGGAAAGGGTTAAACATAGTAAAAACTGGAATTGACAAAAGGAAGGACAAAGCAGAAATTTTGATCTTCTAATGGATGGATCTACTTTTAGCTATGCCCCACCCATCTCTACATAAGCTCCATCGATGATTTGCGCGTGTTGGGATCGGTTTATATACTTTGAATCCTGAATTCCAAATTTCATGGTAACCATAGATACCGCTAACCTGGTGAATGTTTTGAAACCAATTTCAAGTACTTTGATTTGACTGAAAGCTGTTGCTGCCCAACTCACCAGGGCAGCAAAGGCAAACTAATTCTAAAATAGCATTGAGATATGGGTATTCTCCTTCGATCAATACTCACCATTCTGTTACTTCTGATATACAGCTGGCCCTGACAGCTGGCTCTAGGACTATAGACTTAGAAAGCTTTACCGACTCCTTGGAACCGGGTACTCGGCTCCCAACTGCCGAGTACCCATCTACCATAGAGCTCATTCTTGTTTGCATAGCAACAAGAGCAATACATTGAAGAATTAAAGTCTTACGTCTTTTTGTGAACTGTGGTTTTTGTGATAGCTAGTGCGTTTCTGCAAGGATATTTGAATTAATATGGATACCGCCGATGATAACCAGGTTGTATATTTCCTTATTATTCCATAGTTAAAAGACTTAGATCTCTAAATTAGTCCGTGTCGCATGTTCCAGTTTCTAACCCCAAAGAATCTGGGACGTGTGTTAACAACGAAATATGCCGGATGGTCGCCTTCTTTAAACCCCAACAGGCGATCGGCAGATATGAAAATAGGTGTTTGCTACGGTATTTTTAACACGAATATCAGCTGACGTCGTTCTCTGTAAGATCCGAGTGGGTGACGTCACACCCGTGTTGCTCGGATGTTTATGTGAAGAAAATTTTTTCATTAATTCGCGCATCTTATTCTAGGTGCTGCGTACTAAAATGGTACCAGAAAACTTTGGAATGTTCAAGTTTTGCGTGTTATCATGATCTGTTTGCAATGATCGGTGGTTTCAAAATTCTTGATTAAGATGTGTGGTCTGCGGTTTTACCGTGTGCTACAGCAGTTTGTTTACATTTTGTTGTTTCTTCACATATCGTTTTGGCTTTCGTTAGGAGTATAATTTATATTGATTGGTAAATATACCCCGAATGCTATGCGATATGATTCCTGGTTCCGTGATACATCCTGGAGGATCAGTTTATGGGTGTATTTATGCCGGCTTCGTTCTTGTCGTCATAATCAATGCGATCTTTGCTGTAACGTTGCGGGGTGGGGTGCGGGAGGGTTTCAGTTAATTTATGGTCAATTTATTTGAAAATTAATTGTCTGCCTTCCATCTTTGTCTCGTTTCGCATGCTTATTGTAGGTTTGTGCTTATTTATAGGCCAAGCCAGCCCCGCCATCATGTGACGAGTGCCATAAGTTCATCCGGGTCCTGTTTAAGGACCATGTCTGCTTTAGGTGTACCTCATGTAACCTTGATAATAGGTGTAATGTATGTGCAGTGTGGTCCGTTGATATGATGTTGAAGTTCCTTGCCCAGAAGGATTTGGCTGGGTCTGACGCGGGGTCAGGCGGACCGAAATTAAATCATGGAGCATCCGGTTCGGCCCTTGGGGGTGCTCCACGTCTTCAGCTGGAGGTGGCAGAGATGGCACCGGCGGCGTGGTTTGGTCCGGCTATGCAGGGCTTTCTGCATAGCGTTCTGCCCACGCTGGTGTCATCCCTTCTGCCGAAAGTTGTTGGGCAGTCTCTCCCCATGCTTGGTACGGACCCTGTCCTTGGACTGGACTGGTCACTGAGGGAGCTGTCTCGTATGGCCCCCTGGCAGTCTCATCGGTCTCCGGCCTGACGGGTTCTGTCTATCTGCGGCCACCTCCGGGTGGTCCAGTAGCGGTGGGCGGTCTGTCAGGCATGGGAGCCGTCCGCCACGGTTTCTTCGTCTAGTGACGACTCTTCGGGGTCTGAAGATGAGGAGGCCGAGGAGGGGAGGTTGCTGCGGCCTGTGATACCACGGGTGGAGAATATGGAGGTCGATTCTGTCCTGGACGGAACCGCTCTCCATCTGTCTGGCTTGGCACAAGCCAGGGCAGCGGCTCCGCCCGTGGTTGAGGCCAATCTCGTACCGGGCACCGGTCCCATGATGGTTGGTTTGATGCCAACCGACACGGCGACGGGTGTGCCGGGCCAGGCGTGGTACTCACCTATCTCGCCTGGTCCGGCGATCAGACGTGGGGTGCCGTTGGCACCCGTGTCTGGCCACGGTTCCGTGTCTGCTATGGGTCCGCACAGTTTTCCGTGCGGGCCTACTCCATGGACTGGTGTGTTCCATGGGGTGGCGACGGAACCATATGGTACCGGAGTTCCTGGCATGTCAGCCGCGGCTCCTAGCCGGGAGGCCGTGGCAGGTAGGTCTGTGAATGCATCAATGGGTGATGTGTTCACGGGTGTGTCCTCCTCGGAAATAGACTGGTCTGAGGCTCTGGCTTGGCTAGCCAGGGTAGACCTGTCTGTGGTTTCGGCCACGGCCGAGGAGGATGCGCCCCGTCCATCGGTGGCATCGATTAGGACGGGGATCTTGCCCGCTGCCCGGATCCAGTCCATTGGACTGGATCCACGGTTTATTGAGTTGCTAGAGGCTATTTATAGTAAGCAACTCATAACCAAGGGCCAGCTCCCTGCGGCCTCCAGGGAGGTACGGGCGAGGTGTCGTATTCCATGGGGGGAATACGACAGGTATGGTGTTGTACCATTGGTTACCAAGGATGACCGATGGGTTCTGGGTGTCCAGAGTGCTGGAGCATGTGGCCCCGGTCCGGCACTGGTGGACAAATCCCAGGGACACCACGAGGAAGTCCTGTCCCTATGTGATGAGGGTGTGAGGGCAGCTATGGGTGCTGTCAACCATTCTTATCGCCTTCTTCAGTCGGTGTGGGCTGAAGCGGGGGCAGGCCACCCTGTGCCACCTGTGGCGCTTTCGTGCGTCAATGACAGCCTGGTTCTGTCTCTGGACGCACTGGCAAGGGTGCAGGCGCGTGTTACTAAGTCCAGGAGGCAAATGGTTCTTGACCATATGCGTCCGGCTACGGCCGTCAGGGAACGGCTTCTTGGGACGCCCCTGACAGGTCCTAGCATCTTCGGTGGCCAGGCGCGCGCCATCTTAGAGGACATGGCTAGCATTGCGCAGAATCGGTTGGCGGTGAACTTACAGCTAGAGCTGGTGCGGCAAGTGCACGCACTAGGGGCTGTAGGGAAGCCGCTGACCATAAAACCTTCCAAGAAGCAGAAGAAGCATAAAGGCAAGGCGAAAGCTAAGCCTAGTGCGGCTGCTGCTTCATCTGGCTTTTCTCAGCCGCCGCCGGCGAAGAAAGCCAGGACGGTTGTGGAGGCCCCTACCCTCCCCAATGTTGCTCCTGGTCGCCCTAGAGGCGGGAAGGGCAAGGGGAATGGTAAGTCCTCAAAGGGCGGAAAGAAGGGGGCGGATCATACCTGAGGGTACGAGAGCTCCCTTTGTATCCGCCTGGACCGCACCTGTGCGACAGGAACAGCGGTGGCAGTTAGACCAGCCGAGCCAAGACCGAAATGGTTCTCTCTCTCTCGTTAAGAGAGGGGGGTGGGGGGAGCGGACCACGAGCCGGACAACCCCGTTAGGCGTCGAGTCGTCTATAGTGGGTGGAAGGCTCATGCGTTTTGTCGAGGCTTGGCGAGGTGTGACGTCAGACAGTCTGGTCCTGGGATGGTTATCCCAGGGATACATGCCGGAGTGGTGGGACTTTCCGCCACAGAATCTGTCTTTGGCACCTGTCTGGACACCCATACCAAGGGAACCAGACAAGTTAGAAGCCATTCAAAACGAAGTGTCAGGTTTGCTTCTGAAGGGAGCAATAAAACCAGCAAACCGGAACGCTTCTATTCAAATATGTTCCTTGTTCCCAAGAGCACAGGGGGATGGAGACCCGTACTCAATCTCAGGCCATTAAATTGGTTTATCCATATGCCTCGGTTCCAGATGGAAACGCCGAGGTCGGTAACGGCAGGATTGAGGAAGGGAATGTGGTGTGTGTCGATCGATCTGAAAGATGCATATTTCCACATTCCAATGAACAGGAGTTGTCACAGGTTTCTGAGATTTGCGTTTCAGAATCAAGTATGGGAGTTTATTGTCCTCCCATTTGGCCTGTCGACAGCTCCAAGGGTTTTCACAAGAGTTGTCCTTGTGGTGACAGCGTTTCTCAGAAAAGAGAACATGGCGCTATACACCTACATAGACGATTGGCTGATCAAAGCAGACTCGGCAGCCAGGTTGGACGTGGATACTGCTCTGACAGAAGTTACTTTCAGATCTAGGCTGGATAGTCAACAAGGAGAAATCCGAGTTGACACCCGCTCAACATTTCGTTTATTTAGGGATGCGATTCGATCTCGAGGAGGGCAGGGTTTACCCGTCAGAGCCCAGAGTGGTGTCTCTGTTGGCCATCCTCAAGAGTTTTCGAGTGGGAAACCACATTCAGGCAAGGCGGTTTCTTCAGATGCTGGGCATGATGCTCTCCATGGAGCAGGTGATCTCGTACGCTGCTCTAATGCGAAGACCTATCCAGTTGTATCTGATGTCTCTGTGGAAACAGAGAACAGAACCCCTGTCAAAACTGGTGCCAGCTTTGGAGCCAATAATGTCGCATCTTGTATGGTGGAAAAAGCATCAGAATCTCCTAGTAGGGGTTTCGCTGCACCTACCCCACCCCCAGCTGTCCGTGTACACGGATGCATCGCTGGAGGGGTGGGGGGCCTGCCTGGGAGAACACCAGGTCTTGGGCACATGGACTCTCCAGGAGAGCCAGCTGCATATCAATCTGTTGGAAATGATGGCAGTGGAACTGGCGTTGGAACAGTTTCTTCCAATGGTCAGGGGCACGGTGATATTGATACAGTCGGCCAATTCGACGGTAGTATCATACATAAATCGCCAAGGCAGGATCAGGTCACCCACACTGTGTATCAAAGTGTGGCACTTGATTCAATGGTGCAGGAATTACTCGATTGTTTTGAAAGCAGCTCACATTCCTGGGCGATTGAACATTCTGGCGGATGCTTTGTCTCGCAGACAGAGAATTCTGCCAACAGAATGGTCCCTCAACCCTCCAGTTCTACGAAGGATCTTCGAGCATTGGGGCAAACCCAACGTGGACTTGTTCGCCACAAGGGAAAATGCTCAAATCATGACTTGTGTCTCGCCGATTCCAGATCCAAATGCCGTCGATACAGATGCTCTGGCGATAAGCTGGAGGGGGATGCACACTTACGCGTACCCACCCACCATCTTCTGCCGAAGGTATCGGTGAAGATCAGGGAGGAACCGTGTCTGGTCCTGCTAATAGCACTGTATTGGCCCAGCAGGGCGTGGTTCACGGATCTTCTAGATCTGCTGGTGGAAAACCCAGTGCAGTTACCCGAGATTCCGAACATAATTTCCCAGGCCAAGGGACACTTCCTACACGAGCGTCCCGAAATGTTCAAATTGACTGCGTGGATGTTATCAAACAACGTTCCACGTCGGAAGGTTTTTCTCGACAAGCTGCTGATTTCATCGCGGCTGCGAGAAGGAGGTCAACCTTCAGGTCATATAACAACACGGTTAACAGATTTGCAGACTGGTGTGAAGAAAAGGGTATTGATACCTTTCAATCCACTATTCAGCAAATAGCAGACTTTCTCTGTGAGCTGTTCTTTTCAGGACTAGCTCCTGTCACTATTGCTGGATACAAGTCAGCTTTGGCATCAGTTATCCCTTGTCTAGCCAACAGGGATAGTCCAGAGGTGGCCCAGTTAAATGTGATGGTGAAGGGATGAGCAATCTCCGGCCGAGACAACCGGTAGTCATTCCAGCCTGGAGTCTATCTTTAGTGCTTAATGTACTGGCCAAGCACCCTTTCGAACTGTTGCGTTTGGCTAGTCTAAAGCATTTGACTCTAACGGCAGTCTTTCTATTGGCAGCTTCCTCAGCTAGAAGGCGCAGTGAGATCCATGCGCTCTTAGCAGAGAGGGACCGATTTATTGTCTCCGGAGAGGGTCTGCGTCTTCTGCCAAAAGCAGAGTTTATGTCAAAGAATCAATCTTTGAGATATCCCGGCAAACCGATCATTATACCAAAACTAACAAGGTTTGATCATGATGCCAGTGTCTGGTGCCCGGTCCGTGCTTTGACTAAGTACAGGAAACGGACAGACTCGTTACGGTCGAACGATAGACATCTATGGATCTGCCATAAGAAGCCTTATGGCGCCGCATCCATGGATACTATCTCTCGTTGGGTAGTCGAATGCATTCAGACTACTCATGAGATGGTGACTGGGCACCAGGTGCAATGCGCAGGGGCACACAATGTTAGAGGAATAGCCGCCTCGACTTCCCTTTACAGTGGTGTTCCGTTAGAGGACATCATGGCTATTGCACAATGGCATTGTGAGTCCTCATTCACGGATTACTATATGAGGGATGTGTCAGACTCAGCCAATCCACTCGCTTTAACTGTTTTGAAATGATAGTTAAGCGACCACACTGCTCTTCTCCCTTTTTTTACTTTGGTAAGAAAGAATTTAGAAGCAGACATGGTCGTGCGAGAGGATGACAACCAGATTGTGTCACTGATGGCCGGACAAGTGATTGGTTGGAGGCGGTACGTCTGGAATCCATTTATCATGAGGTAATTCAAGATTGAGAGTTTTTTGTGTTATGTCTATATATCATGTTTATTCATCTTATATATTCATGCTCATTCCCAGGCTAATACATGTGTATATGCAAAGAGCAGTTAACCATCTTGGCATATTTGTGTTTTCAGGCGAGATGCATGTTCGTGAGTTCTCTCCCTTTTCTTAGGAGAAAAAGGGTGGGGGGGGGCAGTGATGCGAATGTGATTCGGTTCCGTTAACTTGACGGTCCTTTTTAGGTCTCCTTTAGTCAAGTTTTTAAGTCTAGATCTTTCTCCAAGGGGCAAAAGTAGCAGTTATGGCTTGCCCCTTCCCACCAGGTTACTGACCAAATCTGGTGTATATCAGAAGTAACAGAATGGTGAATATTGATCGAAGGAGAATGAAGGAAATTTAAATTTTCCTTTCTCCGAGATCTAACAATACTCACCATTCTGTTATGGACCCAGCCTCCCAGCCCCACGGAGGCAAGCCATGGATTTCTCTTGTTTGGTGGCTATGCAAACAATATGAGCTCTATGGTAGATGGGTACTCGGCAGTTGGGAGCCGAGTACCCGGTTCCAAGGAGTCGGTAAAGCTTTCTAAGTCTATAGTCCTAGAGCCAGCTGTATATCAGAAATAACAGAATGGTGAGTATTGTTAGATCTCGGAGAAAGGGAAATTTAAATTTCCTTCAATTCATCTCTTACCTTGATCTTGTGTACGTTACATTGTGTAGATTTCACTCTGCTGTCGCCGCTACTCACATAACAAATTCAGTTGACGTTTTGCCCCTCCCCCATCAGCCCCTTCCGACCCGAGCAGTGTCACACAGCCTAATGTATTAGGTTGTCTCACATTCTACAACCATATGGCCATGATATGGTAAATCACCAGATTTGGTTATATTCCTTTAACTTTGACAGTCTTCCATCACCCCCCCCAACCCCCCTCTGGGAATGGAGCCTAGTGTAAACGGTGTCTCCCATTCCACAAGCATATCGGTAATTTACACAATAATTTTGGTTGAATTCTACCAAAAGCTTTCTGAGGAGATGGATGGACAGACAGATAGATGGAGGTGATTGTAATATCCCTGCAGTTTTTTCAAAACGTGTGGGTATAATTAAGAGATTAAATTAAATTTATTGATATTTGATTCAAATCCTACCCAATCTCAAATGATACATAGCCCTTATGTGAGATGTACATTAGCTGAGCCCTCAGGAATACGGTTGATAACAGTCGGCAGTCGATCCAGAACAGCCGCCGGCATAGCTGTCAGCCATTGATGTGTGTAGTAGCTGATCATGTTTCGAATGTACATCATCATGTTTTAGTTCAAATATACTGTTTCCATACAGAAATTAGATTATAGAGTAACACAGATCATCAAATTTTTATTTTGCCGCAGCAGGGAAAACTGAGTCCGTTTAGAAGCCATCGCCCATCAGTCACCTGCAAAAAATAGGAAGGATAAATTAGAAATATACATCTAGTCCATAGAGTAGTCACATCCATTACCGTTCAATCACTACTTGCTAAATCAATTATCTGCATTTAGCTATCAGAATAAAATTTGTATGCCTGCATACACACCTCCCCATGCCTATTCCTATTAATATGGACCCTTAACCAGGCTAATGGTTAAGTCCATCTCCAGCATAATGACAGATATAGACTGGCACCAGTCTATAATCCCTCATAGTGACGCTTGTTACTAAGCGCGCTCGCGCATGCGCACTGGAGCCCAAATAGGAAACAGATTCACTTTTCAATTATTCTGCAAGCAGAACTACTGCTAAAATATTCTCTACGGGTTTTTTATGCTTTGCGCTGTGTCAGCTACACTATTGTCTTTTATATTGCCAAGAAATATGCCTAATATGAATTCAATCCTCCCTAAGGTTTGTTTAGGAAGTTTTTTAGTGGTTATATTGTATTTTATAACTATGTTCATATTGTTACCGGTTTTCGTGAAAGATCGAATTCTCGTTTAGTGGTAACCTAATTACTATGCCTATATCATCATCATCATCATTATCTAGCGTTCGACAAAGATTTTCATTTATTCCTATGCAAGTTTGTTTTCTTGTCGGTAGGGATTTTGATTTCTAATTTGAACTTTTTTGCCTTTTTTAGAAGTGCATTTTATGTTTCTAGTCTCCTTTTTACGATTTCTAAGCGGTAGCTATTGTTACGGGGTTTTTTTTGTTTTAGGAGTCTGGTAAATCGTCAGATAGGATTTAATGTACGTCATCGATTTGTGATCGCCATCACTCAGCTGAATTTGCCGAACATGTCTGTGTGATATGTCCTTTTCTGTACCCTCATACTGGTCGTTACGGAGGGGGAATCTATTCGCCGAATTCAGGTGCCGTACTAGTTCTATTGCGAGATTTGAGTCATTTGCGTCGGTCTTGATTAAATCTAAGGACAAATGGATATCTGCTGATTTAAGGAAACTAAGAAACAGGATGTTCCTTCCAGTTCTGACGATAGTCCGAGGACTAGCGGGCATTCCCGCAAATGGGGGAAACCGATCCCTCTAATCTATGCAGGTTAATAAGTTTCCTTAGCAGAAGTCTAGAGCGACCAAGCTCTCAAAGTTGGGCTCGTGTAGTGCACCGGGTCAAACCCACTTAAGACTTGAGGGTGAAGGGCATAACCCACAAGCAGTGGTGGCGGAGGCTGAAGCTGACGTCCATAAGGCTAGACCTTATGCTAATGCCAATTTTTCATTTATACCAGTCGTCAAGGTATTTTTCTGGTTCTTTCTTCGGTTGCGTCCGTTTCCGGTAGGACTTCCGGTTTTGTAGGAAATCCAGGTCTTCAAGATCTGGTTATTACTTCCATTCCGTCCGTTTCCGGTATGACTTCCTTTTTTTGTAGGACATCCGGGTATTCAAGATCCGGTTCCTAGTTCCGTTTCTGGTTTCATGAGCGCTTCCGAAAGAATGCATATCCGGGTCTGTTGGACCCGGCATTGCATTGTTCATCAATTTCCGGTTCCGGTTTTTTCAGCTTCCTCTTCCGGTTATTCTGTACATCCGGATTGTAGGATCTTGATCAGTTTCCAGTAGTCTACTTCCGGTTTTATCCATTTCCGTTTCATTTTTTCCACATCCGTATTTCGTACAACCGGTGATAGGGTCATTTCCGGTTTTACCCGGCATTACATTGTTCATCCATTTCCGGTTTTTCGGCTTCCTCTTCCGGAAATTCTGTACATCCGGGTTGTAGGATTTTGATCAGTTTCCGGTAGTATACTTCCGGTTTATGCATTTCCGTTTCCTTTTTTCCACATCCGCTTTCCTAGAATCTAGTCATCTTCTTGCCTTAGAATTAGTCTTATTTCTGTATTTGTTTAATATTGGGAATGTTTAATGGCTGAAAATATTCATACCGAGTCATTGCCAGTCTTGTAGTCTCGCTTGGAATTGTAGTCTATTCAGACATTTATTCGTTTATCAGTGACAATTTTCAACGTAATTAAAGACTGGTTACCGTATGGGATTTTGTTGCAGATTATTTTATATGCGCATTTCATCAGCCGATAAGTCAGTTTGTATTCTACGCATTATTTCGAGATACGATTTTTGCTTTCATCCAACTTTAGATGGCCAGTTGTCTTCGGGCCATTCAGCCTTTGTTCTCGCTCCTTTTACCTCTTATGTCGGCAGGTTGACATATTTATTTAACCAAGGGAGTTTATTTGTGGATGGGATAACCCGGATTCTTACGTAAATTGTAGTATAATTTTGTCAGTCGCTGAAAAGAATTAGATTCAGTAAAGGTTTCATAGGATCATTATGAGTACAGGATTAATGTCTACAAGTACAATATTCGCTTAGAAAAGATAATCAATCGGTTAAGGGGCAGGAAGGAGGAATATGAGGCGAATTCTTCTTCTGCGTTGACATAGTTTCAGTGAGTTCGTTTTGGTTTCATTTTTTCCAGATTTTTTGTTTCTTTTCCCTTTTATAGCGTAATTTTTGCTCTATTTTGACTGGGTTGCTGCGGGCCTTCGGACGGTGGTTTCGGGGGAGCGGGGCTCGGGATTTGCTGGGTATTTTGGGGGCAGTTTGGCTGAGGGTTGTTGGTGATGCCACCGGCAGTTTTTGGTCGAATTATTCCCGGGCTATTCGGTGGGTCTTGGGTTTTTGCTCGTTGAGATTGTTGTCTGGGGGCTGGTGGCGGGCCGGTTGGAGTTGTAGGGTGGGGGTTGCGCTGGATGGGGAAGAGTGGCCGAGAATCTTGGGATTTAAGTATCCTCCAACTATTTTCGGGCAAAATCTTTGCAAGTCCAGAGAGATTACAGTTGTAATATGTCGTCTGCAATATTCAGTATTCAAACAGTTAATATCTAGTATCAGTGTTCAATCTTTCCTTTTATTGCGATTTCTAACACAATGTCATTTGTTATTACAAAGATGGAATTATTGATGCTAAGACTATAAATATAAGAATCAATAAATTTTTTAAATCTTTTGAAGTTTCCTGCCTCTTGGCATAAATAGTGAATTATTTAGGATATCTAATTTATCAGCAAGCCCGAGCGGCTAGGCAACCGTTGATGTATTCAATACATTTTTTATTATTAAATCTCCTCCATTATTATACGATTTTTAAATTAGATAGTCTAATGTTTGCCATAGTTATCTTATCAGGACCGTGTCATGTATTCTATTCATAGAACTGTGATGACGGTCATCACTAGTAACTTTCCCGTAGTTCATGTAGATCTCAGGCACATGATTTGGCTATATCTTGACTCTAAGCACTCCCATAGACTTACTATGGGTTTTTGGTTTGCCACATTCTCTGGTTAAATCTCTATAAATAAAATTATCTATAAATTTTGCAGAGTCTTTAGCATTATTAATAAGTTAGGCTATACTGATATGACCCTTTTTTGTCTCCATTCAGAGTAAGCGGTATTATTAAAATATCTATAATAAACGTGAGTTACCTCTTTAGTGAGGACTAAGCATTATGATATAGCCCAGGATTTTTGGTTGGAGCATCATGGCATATGTAATCTATGTGTTTTCTATGTGCAGTCCTCTTTAGCATATAGTAAGTTTGACACTTCTTTAAGGGTGGCCCTTATCAAAAGGGCTTGATATTCTTGGATCTAGAATCCTTCTCTGTAGTCTTCCAAAATGGTCTTCTGTTCCTTCTTATTAGAAGCTATTAGCTTTAGAGGGGTTGTTGTTTTCTATGATTGTCAAGGAGTCTATAGAAGAGGCTATTCATTGGAAAGTAGATCCAGGCTTCTGTTCATTGGTTGGATTGTCTGTTAGGCTTCTAAATCTCGATTCGTTCAGTCATTGCCATGGGGTTTTCTTTCATTTTTAGAAGGAGGAATGAGGTTTAGTCTTATGGATCGTCCTCTAGTAGATCTGTTCGCGGCCTCTCTGAATGCTCAGATCTTCTCTTACATGTGGTGGATGCTCTGTCTCAGTAGTGGACAGGAATGTTCGCCTATGCCTTCTCTCTAATGATTTTGATTCAGTTAGTTTTGAAGAGAGTCAAGGATCAGGTTTGCGAAATTCTTCTGATAGCTCCCTTTTGGCCAAAGAGGATTTGGTTTTTAGACCTTCTAGATTTTCTGGTAGATTTCCATCTTCTTCCAGTATCCCAGGAGCTTCTATCTCAAGTAAGAGGTCTTTGTGTGCATCCAAATCCAATAAATTTTAGTGTGTGTGTCTGGAGAATCTCGAGTCTGAAGTGCTCGAGAATAATGTTTCTTCTGATCTCAGGAAATTATTGACTCTGCCAGAAGGGATTCGACCCGTCAAGTTTACAAGGGTCGACTTAAAATGTTAGGTGAATGATGTTCAGACCAAGGTTTCGTGCCCGATTCTGTTTCTATACCCAAAGTATTAGATTTTATCTTATCTGTTTGATTATTTTCATTTGTCAGTTATTACGTTCAGGGAGTATAGATTTTCTCTGGTGTCATCCCTTACTTGTCTTCTGTATGCCGATGTCAAGGATACTAAGACGTTTAATAGCTTTATTAGAGGTCTAAGTAATATTCGTCCTCCGATTGCTAAGCCTTTACCTTCCTGGAGTTTGGCTTTGGTTCTTCAAGTTTTGGCAGGTCGCCATTTTGAACCTTTCTCTTCTACCAGTATTAAGTTTTTTGTTTTTAATTGTCAAAGCTGTTTTTTCTTGTTGCTACAGCCTCTGCTAGAAGGCGTTCAAGAGATTCATGCTCTTTCTGCTGAAAAGGAGAGATTTATAGTTTCAGGCGATGGCTTGGTTTTATATCCCAGAAGGAATTTTTTATCTAAAACTCAAACTAACCGCTATCCTGCTAGTCCGATCATTTTAAAATCTTTTTCGTCTTTCGCCATCTGAAAAATTTTGGTGTCCTGTTAGGGCATTAGGAACCTTCAATCAGCGATCAGATTTTATAAGAGTCGATCCATCTCATTTATGTTTTTCCTACGCGGAAGAGTGATCTAAGCCGGTCTCAAATTCTTCGATTGTCAGATGGATTGGTGAGACAATAATTAAGGTTTTTTATGAGATAGCCTCACCGGATCAAATTAATCTCGCCCTTATTAAAGCCGATGACGTTAGAGGTATGGCTACTTCTTTCGCTCTTTTTGAGGGTTCATCTTTAGATGAGGTCATGCATGTGGCAGGATGGAAATCTGAATACACCTTTATATCCTTTTATTCAAAGACCAGAGTGCAGCAGCTTCCTTCTTTCGTAACATTTCCACTTTCAACTAAAAAAGCCGAAGACTATTTACCAAGCACTTCCCACCATTTTCGTTAGGACTCTGCGTCTGTGAGAAATGGTGAGAGTCTTCTTTTGGGTTTTTATTTATTTCTTGAAGTTCAAGTTGTTCTTATTTGCTAATCATGGTGTGATTGGGCTAAATGCACTATTAGGTTATGTTATTAACATTTGGATAAGATTGGTTTAATTTTATCCTTGTTTGTTAACTAAAAAAGCCGAAGACTATTTACCAAGCACTTCCCACCATTTTCGTTAGGACTCTGCGTCTGTGAGAAATGGTGAGAGTCTTCTTTTGGTTTTTTATTTTATTTCTGTAAGTTCAAGTTT
>JAVVLW010001216.1:0-30000 GCA_034401795.1 Chaetoderma sp. LZ-2023a
CTCAATTTAGATGTTCTAACAAATTAGTGCGCACTATATACACGGATAAAACTTAGTCACGTTGTTTTACTCTGGATTTTGAATTTCCCCTGCACAAATCTTGTCACCTCGTGGCTATGCTTAATGTGTACTTCAAAACATCATTCGCAGAAGTAAATCCTAACATGATATAAATGTTGTCTTGAAAATATATAAATCAAAATCATGTGATAATCACTTGATATATAAATCACGTGATATTATCTGATCAGATCAGGTTAAAGCAAATTTTAATGAGGTATCGTGAGCGAGTACTTAGATATAGAGTTATCCTGGAATCAGAAATTCAGCAATCTGTATCTGTATGCAGGAATCCAGCCTCGATGGACTCATCCCTATTCCGTAGGGTACGAACGGTTCTTCAAACTGTCTATATAACACAAAGTCTTAAATACACGATTACACAAAATTTGCAGAGTTTTCATTCACACATTAATAAGAAAGTTCTGTTAGTAACATTTATAACTTGTAGAAAAATAGGTAAATTTAGATTGTGTCTGATTTACTTTGAAATTATTATATCTGGTATTTATACAGACATAATTGCCTCAATCAATTGTGTATGTTTGAAGTGCAAGGAATAGCAGAGAAAACGTGTAGTTTTCGCAATTTTGAGAGAATTTGCTGGGGACAGCTTAATGTTCAATCTGGATATCATCATTTTATGATCAGGTATCAGCTGAGTTGTATTTTCAGGATTAGCTAATAACGTGTTGATGACTGGGTAATTAAGTAAACACGTGTCAGAGACAACATATTGATTGAAATGGGTACGATTTGCTTGTAAGATGTATGAGCCAGTCAGAATCTTTGCCTTTATTACTGCTTGTCTAACATCCCTGGTTGTGTTGTCAAGTGAGTTCCAACAGTGATGAATGTTGTTTACAGTGCATACATTGACATTTAAGTATTTTGTTGATGTCTTCATGACAAAGTCTTCTTTCCAGACGTTGTGTACAGCACAGTTGATGTGCTTCTCTACTTGCGCCTTCCACGCTAACTTTGCAGGCATGCTGTTAATTAGTTGGTAGACACTTGGGAGCTGATACTTATGAAGCGTTTCTTGGCATTTCATAAACCAACTATTGCTCTTAATATTCTTTACAGCAAGTTGTCTGGCTGCTATCTGGAATTCTACAGTATCGTCATTTCTGAGGATGTTTCCTAGTAGTTTTAGTTTTCTGGAGTCTAGCTCTGCTTGAATGGGTCTTATTTCAAGTAGGCATAATGTTGCTGATGATGTTGTATTCTTTGGAAGGGACTAATTGTTTAAGAATTGACAGTTGGAATAGTTCCAATGCACTAATCTCAGCCTTTGTCATCTGAATGACCTCTAGACCAAACAGTAATCTTGGAAGACAGTAGATTTTCCATATATGCACTGAAGTTAACGGGGAATGTCCACCATTTCCATGAAGTCCAGCTCCCATCAGCGAATAGACTGTTCTTCTTGTTGCTTGAATGCATTTTTCTACATTGCCTTTCCCATGTGATGACCGTTCTATACCTAAGTGAGTTTCACATTTAGATTCAAAGATCTGTCTGTGTCCTAGATGAATAACTGGAGCAGATTTAGTTCACTTGTTTAGAGAAAGCAATGCACATTTTCCAGGGTTTATAGTGTAGTGCTCTTGAAGTGTGTATTGATGAGCTATGTTTAGGAGCTCCTGTAGGTGATCAGTGTCCTGAGCTAATAGGGCTATGTCATCCACACATGCTGGTGCACTGCAAAGATGCAATTAGAAGCGGAGGTGCCGGACTGCACATACAGTATCCAAACGGACAACATGAGTCAGCTGCAATACCGCCAGGCAAACACTGCACAAACTACAGAGCTGAAGTCGAAGCACTGGTCCATGCAGCTAATGCCATCAGCAGAACAGAAGACCCTATTGCACAGATTGTCTTTTTTTCTGATGCCCGCTCCGTCCTTGAGGCTATCACCAATGGTAAGCTGCCACAACTTGAAGAAGCACTACAAACCATCAAATGCTTTCGGATAGCATTGCAGTGGATCCCCTCACACTGTGGAGTCCAAGGAAATGAGGAAGCAGACAAGATGGCAAAGGTGGGTGCAGAAGAGAATCAGACAGAAAACATGGTTACACATACAGAGATGAAGACTATCATCAAGTCACTATAGAGCACCTCAATCAGAAGATGCCTACCATCATCTCTCGAGGCCAGAGCAAGTGACAATTTTTCGTCTCAGAACTGGACATAACAGACTAAACCAACACATGTACAGGCGGTTCCACCTTACGACATCGCCCGCTTGTCCTTGTGGAGAAGCAGAACAGACCACAGAGCACATACTTCAGTGTTGCAGTACGTATCAGCTGCTGAGAGAAGAGATCTGGCCTTTGTCAACCTCTTTTCTTGAAAAGCTGTATGGGCCTGTGGAAGAACTGCAGAAAACCACAGATTTCATCTTGAGAACAGCTCTCCAAGTGTTCGAAAAGAAGAAGAAGATGTGCCCAATTTTAGCACCAATATTCACATCTTCAATTATTTTGAGAAGGTTGTTATTGAAGAGTTTGTAATGGATTGTTGAGAGAATTCCACCTTGGCGTACTCCTTGGCATATCACAAATGGGTCTGAGAGGGTTCTATTCATCGTGACGGAAGATTGAGCATCAGGTTATCGCTTTGATGGTTTGCCATAATTATTATGATGTTGGAAAGGGCCATGACCATAGATGCCCGGTGGGTATGGGATGTTGTAGGAAGCTGTTGCGATATGACTTAGCAACATCTCAGGCGACATCCTATACAAAAATGATACCAGCCAAGGTTAGGTAACTCGGCAGTTAAAGCATATAAAGTTTACCTGAATTCATGGAGTTAAATCCCCTTGATATTTTCCCCTGGATGACTGTTTTGGATTTGATGTTGGAGAGAGCTTTTGCTATAGCAGAGAGCAGCGCCTTTGTGCAACATCTAATCCAACATAGACAAACTGATAGGAGAGGATAAACCTATCCATTCAGCAAGCCAGCGAATGTAACTATCAGCAGCAGAGATGCCTCACTGAGCTGGGTGGTGCTGGCTGAGATAAACAAAATAAATGTTTAATGACTACGCCAAGATTAAAGAAGGGATATTATTGTAAATTTCATATTTATAATTATTTACTTTCTTGTCTATTTATTTTAATTTATAGCTTGTATAAATTTTATTTAATGGTCTGTGTACATATGCTGAGCAAACTAGAAATAGTATATACATATATAATTTAGGCAATAGCTGTTTTGAATATTGTCCATGTTAATTAGCTCCATTGTTACCTGAGAACTCATGTGTCAAGTGTTGCTCAAATCTCTGACCAGGAACCAATCTGTCCCACTCACCAACCCCTGCCCAGATAATCTGAACAGAGGATCTGAGGGTATCCAACATTAGAGGAGTGCTAACTATTCTATAAAAGGCTGGGAGTCTGACACTTCTAATGTTGGATAATAGGACCCCTCACCACCACCTAGGCAAATTAACCAGACAAAGGCTTTAGAGGGTATCCAACATTAGTTGAGCGTTATCTGTTCTGGTGTAGGCTAGAACGGTAGCACTTTTAAGGTTGGATATACTCCGCATCTACGAAGCTAGCCTTTAGTTGCCAAGGCAAGTCTAAACTGGGATTTTGGTAGTTTCCATAGAAAATGTAAACAAATCTCTGAAGCCACTGTTGCCTAAGGCAAATATCTTTAATTCAATATTTGCTGTTGAATTATAAACATCATATTTTACAAGTGGCTTCTCTATTCATTATTACAGGTAAGACATTTGTTGGTATTTTCGATGGTACATTTTACCTTTGACCTGGCTGTTAAATAACTTTGTCTTATGATTTAATAAAGACTATAGTATGTTTTGTGCCTGGTGTTGCTGGGAGCGATTGTTGGGCCATGCAGAAATGGCAGCCAGCAACGCCATTTTCAAAATATACTATAGACTGCCCACTAAAGACAATCAGCCCTAGAGGGTATTCCAGTGTTTTCAAAATACTGGGGCCTACTTATAAACGTGTTGCTGGGAGCTTCTGCTGTATCAGCCAGCAGAGACTAACAGCAACTGTATTTTCAAAATATCCAGTGAGACAATATAGGTCCTTAGGGCCTGGAGAATAATAGTGCCCAATGATAAAGCTGTGGTCAGCCCATATCTGATAGCTCCTAAAAATGTTTCAAATGACTGACCAATGGTCAGAAGGCTGAGCGAATACGTTAACATAGATCCTTAAGCATAACATATTGTCAACCGTATATTCCACCGAAATGACTGTTACTATGGCTACCAATTACTGTTGCTACTGCTACCGCTACTGATACTACTGCTACTGATACTACTGCTATTACTACTATCGCTACTGCTCCTACATTAGCCGCCGTCTCACTACGATGATATGGCTGGTCCGTAGCTTAAAAGTAAAGACTATCCCCATATTTATAATTACGAAATGTCAGTAAGACGATATATATATATTTTTTAAATAGGAATTATTATAGCTATTGTAAATTATTGCTTGTAAATGAGTTCGATATTTGCTGTTGAATTATAAACATCATATTTTACAAGTGGCTTCTCTATTCATTATTACAGATAATCCTCCCGACCGATAAGAGTTATCCCCCTTGAAACTACCTTAACACCAACCAGCAAGAAAATCATAACAACTTGGTGGAGTCCCGGAGGTAGTTGTACGACTACTAAAAGATCCCGTACCTCATAACCACAGTGCTAGAACAAAAGGATGCACCAGGATGAGTCAACGACAGATACCATCACGAAGGCCTTTTATTAGAAGACAACAATATTATCATCCACATCAACATCAAATCCAAAACAGTCATCCAGGGGAAAATATCAAGGGGATTTAGCTCCATCAATTCAGGTAAACTTTATATGCTTTAACTGCTGAGTTACCTAACCTTGGCTGGTATCATTTTTGTATAGGATGTCACCTGAAGGTGTTGCTAAGTCATATCGCAACAGCTTCCTACAACATCCCATACCCACCAGGCATCTATGGTCATGGCCCTTTCCAACATCATAATATAATGATCCTTCAATTCCAATGTTGTAGATCTTTTGGAGTAAGGACGCATGCCACACTACATCAAATGCTTTGCAAGCATCTAATGTTGCCATACTGAGCTGCTGATGATTGTCTTTAGCTTCATTGATCACTTCTTAAATAATAAGTGCTGTGTTTACTGATGATGATCTTTCAGTGAAACCTCTGCAGCATTGACTGAACATTATCATGCTGTTGCTTTGTCCGTTGCAAAATTACATTTTCCCAGATCTTGCCTATAATTGAAAGAACTATTATTCCTCAGTAGTTGCTAGGCTGTTTATCATCCTTACCCTTCTTTAATACTGGAGTTAAGATTCCTTGCTTCGTATCAGATGGAATGTAGCCGGTACTGATTATATAGTTCATTAGCTTTACGAAATGATGTGTTACCACAGTTGGTGCATGCTTTAAGTGTTCTGCTGTTAGCCCATGCGGATCTGCTGATTTGTTATTTTTAAATCCTGCAATGATCTTTCGGATCTCTGCTTCGGTTACTGATTCACATTCTGTCCCAGTAGTATGATTGTTACACACGTCTTCAATTATCTGGACATCAAGTTCCACAATTCTCATGTGCTCTTCATTGAAGGCTTGGTCTACCAGGGGTATGGCGAGTGAACCAAAATGGTTCTTGAATCCGCTCAAGATGCCAGCATCATCATTGCATATTTCACCATCAATGATAAGCTGATGCATCCCTCTTTGATGAGTTATGCGCTGCTTTGCTATCAACATGAAAAAGTCTGCTTGTCATTTTCATGAGCCTCCATGATGTTCTCGTTTCACTGTTTAGTAGTCGCACTGCTTGTCTCAGCTTCTGACGAGCTTCTTTATGGTTATTATTGATATTGCTGTTGTTACTGTTAGGCCTACCATTGATGTTCCATAGATAATGTGCCTTCTTACTCTTGTGTATTAAACTAGCTACATGTGGAGTCCATGTTTTGATGCCCTTTCTTGATTTCTTTTGATTTCTAGACTGACCAGTTGCTGTGATTGAGGCACTATGCATCAAAGTTGAAAGTTTCTGGACAAGTAGATCAGCAGCAAGGGTTGAACTAATCTTAGGAGTGTCTTCTTTTAGAGAAACATTCAGTAGGTTTTTGTAAAGTGTTGTATCATATTTACTCCATCGTACAACTGTTGGTATAGGTTATTTACATTGCTTTTACTATACTCTGCAAACAGTGACTGTGGCTGTAATTTTAATGAAATTGTTATTCCCACATCAGTGTGATCTGAGAGATTTAGATGATGTTTGTCAGCTATGTTGACTTGTTGAACCCGATCTTTTGATTTACTAGTACACACCCAGTAGTCTTCCACTCGCTGAACCGAATGTTGACTGGGAGGGGTAGTTACTAGGAAGTTCTAAATCATGCTCTACCATAAATCTCCTAAGTATGTTATCTCTAGAGACACCTTGATTTCTGTGCAGTGACGCATTTAAACCTCCTGCAATTACGATGTAATGGGATTGTTTATACTTCTCAATCATTTCATGCAGTTCGTCGATCACAGTAGTGTACTCTTCTTCCGCTTGAGCAGTGTTCCGTGCTGGCATGTAGACATTGGTCAGGCATATAGGAGTGTCTGCATCGAGCTCTATGGCTAGTAATCTGTTGCAACCATCTGAAATTTTAGTAACATTCATGTCTAGATCCTTTGACCAGGTAATAGCAGTTCCACTGTAGCCCCGAGGTGCTTGTAACGGGGGGGATGGGATTCTCATCATCACTGCATTTTACATTAAAATTTGGGTTGTTGTAGACATCTGGAAGTTTACCACTCTTATATCTGTAGAGCTAATGCTCCTGCAATAGAATAATTGAATTTTGCTTGGAGAGCAACTGGAGGTAGTTTATATTTGTTTCTGCATTCTTTGTATTTAGCGTTGTCATCTTCAATTCCAAACCTTTGGCCCGGTTTAAACTCTGGTGTTGTACTGTATTCGAGTCTGATGAGGCGGTGTCAATCGCAGTCTTCTCAACCGTGGTGGCAACTTGTCGATTTGTGACTGACGGTAAGGTGGGTGAAGTTGATAGTGGTTGGAATGAAGTTTGGTGGTTGTGACTTGGCGTTTGGAACTGTTGTTGTTGAGGCCTCGCAAGTAGAGGATGATCGAGTTGATGAAATGGATATTGCATATCTGCTACATGATCTGGTATGATTGGTCTGTTTTGTTGGAATAACCGAGACTGATATGGTCTGTTTGGCTGAGGTGGATGCATTTGTTTTACATGGGGTATAATCATTTGTGGATAGACTGATGTTGGTTGCAGGTCTACTGCAGCAGCCCTCTGTGTTTCTCCACTGAGTGTTTCTCCACCTTCTCTTTTCCCTTTTCCGATGGCTATTCTCTAAAAAATTATGCTGCTGTTGTCGGTAGGATTGCTGAGAGTTTTGGCGATTGACATCAGATTGGCACAAAGGTGGAACATATATGTTTTTATAAGCTGTATGTTGATGGCTTTCTGACACAATAGAGTTTGGAATCTGATGTATAGGAGCTGGAGGGTCATGCTGAGGCTTGGAGCTTTCCTGAGGGTAGTATGTATTTGGTGAATAAGGCTGAATGTTGTGCTCTTTGACTACTGCAGGATGATGTTGCTCGCTTCTTTCTTTCACTATCTCCCTTTCTAAATGACTGACTTGGTTTTCAAGCAGCTTCAACTCAAGGTCTGATACTCTTGAACTCAATTTTTGGAGAGAATAGTTGCATACTGATGCATCATGCTGCGCCACACTGTTATTAAACTAGTTGTTAAGAGATGAACTAAGTTAGGCCTGATTATTTGGCAGAGAACTTTCTGGATGCAGTGGCTACTCAGACATAGCTGCTAGCTTTAGCAGTAAAGTACGATTACTCGTCTTGAATTCAGTAATTTTATTTTCTAACACTGCTATAAATGAATGAGAGTATGAGTTCTGTTCCAGCTTGTTCTTAAGTTCGAATTCACGGGCGGCAACTTTCTGTTCAAGGTCCTGAAGCTTTTTCTCTTTGCTATTCAGCATCTTCTCTTTGTGTTTAAGCTCAATTGCTCGTAATATATTGTCATCATCTAATGGTTTCTGAGATGGCCTTTCTAGCAACTACTGATGGTGAACGCACATATGCTTCCTTTGGAATGGTTTCTTCAGCAATGCCAGTCAGGTTAGTTTGATCGTTGTTATTGATGTTCCCGATGGATCGGCATACACCTGAGCAGGTACTTGTCCTACCGATCGTTCTTTTGAACTGACAAGGTGTAATTCGGTTAGGTTAGTTATATTGTCCTTCTGTGTGCAGATAGCTTGTTCTGCAGCTTCCGTTAGTATGATGGGAGTTGACTCATCTGTTAAACTTGTTTGATGAATGGTTAAGCATGCCAGAGCAGCCAGACACTTGAAAAATACATCTGATTCAGTTCTCACTGTGTCATTTGGTTTCAGGTTTGAGCATCCAATATGTGTCCAAGATTGACAATTCTATCGCACAATCAGCGTTTGAAACAACACCATCACATAACTGACAGCTGGCAAGTGTGTCTTTATCCTCAAATTCCGCCTCCAGGTCACTGTGTTCTTGTTGCTCAGTGGATAATACATGATTTATCGGACTATCTGCAGCTGATGAGTCATTTCCTGGGTTGGCAATAGCAAACAGCTGCTTGACTGGGCTTACAATATCAGCTGCATTATCTATATCCTTTACGCTTTTAGATCTAGATACTCGGTTATTTGACTGATCATCGGAATTCCTTGGTTTCTTGGATGAATCTACATTCTTCATTTTGTTCAGTGCTATGCTACATTGCTGTCGGATGTAGTCATTCATCAGGGCATAGTTACGATTCTTTATGGTCTTTAATATCCCTTCTAGATCATTTTCAACAAAATGGTTCAGATCGTGCCCATTTACCAATTACCAGTACCTTATTTGTAGTGAGGTATGTATTGATTCTGTATAGCTGTATTTCAGCATTATTGTGAACTCTGTAGTCCTCTTCAATGAGAACACTGTCGGTCATGTTTTATGATAGTTTCTATTCTGTCCATGTAATTCTTCAGCAGATATTGTTTAACAGCTCTGCGAAATTCTTCAAAAGCTGCAGTAGAAAATTCTAACACAATATTCTTCCCCTTTCTTTGGACTAAATAGTCTGGTTTATTTGTACTGCAGATCTTTTTGGCCAATGCGTTCGGCGCATTCGATTTATAGTTCATAGTGAGTTTTGATGGTGTATACATGGCTGGTTGACGTCTTGTCCAATGTGGTTTTTAGCTCACCTGGCCTGAAAGGCCAAGTGAGCTTATGTCGTGGCAACCGTCCGTCCGTCTGTCCATCCGTCAACTTTTCCTTTAAACGACTTCTTCTCAAGAACCTCTTGGCCAATGTCAATTATATTTGGCAGGAAGCATCCTTAGGCCATAGGGATCCAAGTTTCTTCAAATGAAGCTGATCGGCTAATTAGGCCGGTGCCCATCTTGGATTTATAAAAATATAGCATGTTTGACGGCCATATTGGATTTTTTTATTTGATGGATTTTGAGGCCAAAATTGGTTTTATATAGGTTTTTGGGTATTCTGATCTCAAATTTTCAATTTTCGAAACTGTCGGATAAACGGTTTGGTGGCCATCTTGGATCATTTCCCCGCCAAAAACTCCCATAGTAAAGCAATGGGAAATTTAAAATATCTTCTCGAGAACTTCTAGGCCGATTTCAATTATATTTGGCATGAAGCATCCTTAAGGTATAGAGATTCAAGTTTGTTCAACCGAACCAGAGCGGCCAATTTGGCCGGCGACCATTTTGGATTTTGGCCGATTTTTAGAAATGTCTAAAAATCTTCTCCTCCCAAACCATTTGAGGGATCGATTCAAAACTCACGAAATATGATCTAGGGTAAGCGCTGAATCAAGTTTGTTCAAAGAAACTTGATTGACTAAATAGTTCAGCGGCCATCTTGGATGACCTGGTTTTCACAAAAACGACTTCTTCCCCAGAACCGCTGAAACGATCAGGCCGAAATGTGTGATATATAATTAGCAACTAAGCGTGAATAATGTTTGTTGAAGAGAAGTTGATACATTAAAAAACATTGCCGCGGTGGACCAATCAAAAGTGTGTTTGGCAGCCATATTGGATTTTTTTATTTGATGGATTTTGAGGCCGAAATTCGTTTTATATAGGTTTTTGGGTATTCTGATCTCAAATTTGCAATTTTCGAAACTGTCGGATAAATGGTTTGGCAGCCATCTTGGATCATTTTCCCGCCAAAAGCTCCCATACTAAAGCAATGGGAAATTTAAAATGTCTTCTTCTCGAGAACTACTGGGCCGATTTGAATTATATGTGGGAGGAAGCATCCTTATGGCATAGAGATTTCATTGTGTTTAAACGAAGCCGATCGGCCAATTTGTCCGGTGGCCATCTTGGATTTCATCCGATTTTTAGAAATGTCTTTAATAATCTCGTTCTCCGAAACGGCTTGGGGAGTCGATTCAAAACTTATGAAACCTCATCTAGGAAAAGAGGTAAGCCAAGTTTGTTCAAGACGACTTGATTGACCGAATCGTTCGGCAGCCATCTTGGATGACCTAGTTTTCCCGAAAACGACTTCTCCAGAACCGCTGAATGGAACAGGCCAAAATTTGGGAGATATGATTAGGGACTAAGGGCCATTAAAGTTTGTTCAAGGGAAGTTGCTCCGTCAAAAGACACGGCCGTCGTGGCCCAATCAAAATGTAGTGTGTTTGGCGGACATATTGAATTTTTTTATTTGATAGATTTTGAGGCCAAAATTGGTTCTATATAATAATTATTTTTTGGGTATTCTGACCTAAAATTTGCAATTTTCGAAACTGTCGGATAAATGGTTTGGCGGCCATCTTGGATAATTTTCTCGTCAAAAGCTCCCATGCTAAAGCAATGGGAAATTTAAAATGTCTTCTCAAGAACTACCAGGCCGATTTCAATTATATTTGGCAGAACGCATCCTTCGGGCATAAGGATCCAAATTTGTTCAAATGAACACGATCGGCCATTTGGGATTTCATCCAATTTCAGGAAATGTCTAAAAATCTCCGAAACCACTTGGGGAATCTTCATGTAGGCCAAGATGTAAGCCAAGTTTGTTCAAGAGGACTTGATTGACCAAATGGTTCAGCGACCATCTTGGATGTCCTGGTTTTCACGAAAATTACTCCTCCAGAACCGCTGAAGGGATCAGGCCGAAATTGGGGCCATTAAAATTTGTTCACGGGAAGTTGAGCCATCAAAAAAACATGGACGCCGTGGGCCAATCAAAATGTAGTGTGTTTGGCGGCCATATTGCACTTGCAAAAGTGTCTACAAACTCATTTAAAAGACTGCTAAACCACCCACCAACAATTTTGAGAAAAATTGATGGTGCTCCAGGCGAGCGACACAGGCCCCTTGGGCCTCCTGTTCTACAAGTGACGTACATACACTGGTAGAGAGAGCCATCTGTATAACAATAATGACAGCAAGGAGGGTTGTGTAGGCCACCAGTGTTAATGACAAAACATGAAAAGTGTTGAATGACGCAATAGAGATTAATTGGATGAATTATTTAAAGCATCAATTCAGTTAGAAAGAGATTACTGTTGCATGCATGTATTATAATGGCGAAGAGACCTCAAGATGTATGAAGGAATTCGTGATCTAAAAAGTTCAAGCAAATTTAAATCTTTAGTGCTAGGTAGCAGCAACTCATTTGAGAAAGCCAATCAAAAGTCTGTCTATCAATTCTCCTTAGGACTCAGACATGAAAAAAGTCTAATTTTGTCTTTGTGAGCGATTTACACACAATATATATGTAAATGGAGATAATTGCGGTAGTAATGTATACAGTGACGTAGGTTATTGAAAACAGGAGAAAGTTTATGCAGGACTACTTAATAAAAGTTTTATTGTTCAAAATCTAGCGGCACACGCTTGTTTGTTTGATCTGGAAATTCCAAGGAAGATACGTTTAAACACCCAGGTGGCAATTTAATATCAATATTGCCATAGAGCCTAATATAATTAATTGAATCACTTTAAACTTGTGCGTTAATAAAGTTATACGTAACGTTCTATTAATGACGTCGCATAGACAAACGTCTCCTTGACTACTTGGTTGTCACGTCATGTATTTCATCTTTTATGATGTCACGTATAAACAATGAATCAAATTATGAAAAGAAACGTAAATAATGTCACTAAAACACATAGTTGTTATTACACCACAAAAACATCCATTACCGTTCAATCACTACTTGCTAAATCAAATATCTGCATTTAGCTATCAGAATAAAGTTTTTATGCTTGCCTATACACTCCCTAATGCCTATACCATCACCATGTAGACCCTCCACCAGGCTTCTGGTAGAGGGACCCCCTGCATTAGCCTTACAATAGACTGGCACCAGTCTGTACTCACTCCTTGGTGATGCTTGTCACTAAGCACGCTCGTGCATGCGCAGTAGGTCCCAATTGTGAAAACTGAATCACTTTTCAAATATTCTGCTAGCTATACAGTACTGTCAGCTATCAAATCGATATAAAAGTTTTAGCTTGCCACTAGAAACTTTCCAGTTATCACGAAGTTGACACAGGAATGCCTACCATGAAGTCTATTCTTCCTAAGTTATGTTTAACTTCTATATCATGGTGTTTTAGAGGTGTTTGTAACTCTAGCGTTTGGAGTTACCGGTTTTCGTGTCACTACTCCCGTTTTCGAGGTTAGAGTAACCATGCCTATTATATACCATCAAGGGTGCCATGTTATAATAATAATAGCCAGTACCACTCCTAGTAACGTAGGTCCTAGTGCTCTCAAACATTAATCAGAATCATTACTGATTCTTTCTTCAGGCACTTTATTAAAATCGCCCAAGGCGTAGCCTCTGTGATTTCTCAGGGGTTTCTCAAAGCTAGTTGCTTTATTTCGTATCAATTCTTATTTTTTATAGGAAGTGTCATTATCTTCTGAGAAAATAAAGTGTGCATCGAATAAGTGTGATCGGGTTCACGCTAAGGATTATGCGGGTCATGTTTGCCTGAGGTGTACCACCTGCACCCCTTTAAAAATGTGTGGAATGGGCAAGGGTTGGCCATTGGTCATATCTAAAGCGTTTTTCAAGGACTTTGTGGTTAAGCCTGCGTTGCCCTCAGGTCGCTCTCCCTCCGTTGTTGAAGGTCCTAAAGCAGTATCATCTGCTTCCACCTCTGTTAATACGTCGGTTTCAACAACGGAGGGGGGCAGCTCCTCTATCACAGATCCGGTTATGGCATTATTCGCCAGGTTTGAATCCTTTGCCAATGTAGTGACTAAATCTTTAGACGAGCGAATTACATCTGCTATTAAGGCCGCTAAAGAGGAGTCGTCAGACTCCGAATTTAGCCCCCAGTCTCGATCTCGTAAGTGGGGAAAGCCGGTTTCCTTAACATCGAGGCAGCAAATCAAGTCTCCCAAAGGTAAGTCCGGCGAGTCAAGAAAGAAACCTGGTAAGGCATCCTCCGGTAGGAGCCAGGTCAAAGACCATGTTAGACTTGAGGATCAGCAGACTCCGAATTTAGCCCCCAGTCTCGATCTCGTAAGTGGGGAAAGCCGGTTTCCTTAACATCGAGGCAGCAAATCAAGTCTCCCAAAGGTAAGTCCGGCGAGTCAAGAAAGAAACCTGGTACGGCATCCTCCGGTAGGAGCCAGGTCAAAGACCATGTTAGACTTGAGGATCAGCTTAATCCTCAAGCGGTGGCATCGGGGGCGGAAGCTTCCGATTTGTCACCACAAGCTAAGGTCCGTTTCACAGTGATACCGATTGCCAGGAATGTGGTAAGATCGCCGATCGCCTCTAAAGAAGCACCCATCTATGCTCCTGGCTTGTCCGGGCAAGCGGGTTTGCTGTCTGGAATGTCTTCTGGTTTTACCGGGCATCCGGAAATGAGCACCGTGATTGTTTCTGGCCTGGCTGAACATCCGTTGACTCATGAGAATATGGCTTATGCGTCAACATCCGTTTCCGGTTCATCAGTGTCCGGCTATAGAGTTTCCGGTTCCAGGAGGAAGTAGGTAGTTCCGGGTCTGTTGGACCCGGCAGTGCATCATATGTCGTCTTCCATTTCCGGTTCTTCGACTTCCGCTTCCGGTAGTAGTGTTGCTACTTCCAGTAGGAAGAATGTGCATCCGGGTCTGTTGGACCCGTCTATGCATCGTTCCGTTTCCGGATTGTCAGGCTCTTCTTCCGGTAGTAGTGTGGCTACTTCCGGTGGGAATAATGCTTATCCGAGTCAGTTGGATCCGTTGTAGCATACATCCTCTTTTTCCGGCCCAGTTTTGGTTACTTCCGGTTCCGGGGGTAGTGTAGACAGTTCCGGTTCAACTTATGCATGTCCGGTTCGTTTTGACCCGTCCTTGCAAGCGACTTCCGTTTCCGGTTCTGGGTTTTCTGTTTCCGCTTCTGGTGACAGTTTTTCTACTTCCGGCTTAAGAGATATGAAGCGTTCTATTTCCGGTCTCGGTGTTTCAGTCCTGGCTGGAACTTCTGTTTGCGCATCAGGTTATGAGCTTCCGAATAACTCAGATTCCCATTCTAGTAATAGGTCTGTTAATTCCGATTCTAGTTATTTTCGCGCTGGTCCTCCCATTTTTGATAGACATTATCCTGATCGTTCTTCTAGTTCTCAGTCTGTTTCTGCTTCAGATTTTGTTCATCCTTCCTTTCGTGAGGTAGTATCTCTCTCTCGTTCTTCATCTCCTTCCTTTTTCTCTCAAGCAGGTTCTCAGAAGAGTAGTAGTCATCGTCCTCTTCTTCTGTATCTGGCTAATCTGCTAGGAATTTTTCGTCTTCTCATGTTTCTAATTCGTCTTCTCTTTTTCATCCGTCATCTATATCTCCGCCTCCAGGTTTTCTTCATATTCCGGCTTCCCTTCATCAGAATTATTCTGCGGCGTCTCACATACCTTCTTCTTCTGCTCCGTCTGTCCCTCCTTTGCCTTCTTATTCTTCATCTTCTCCGGCATTTGATCATTTGGATCCTATTGTTTCGGTCGTTCTGTCTCCAGAATTACAGAATTAGAGTTCCAGATAGTTGATTCGGGCTTAGATTTTTTCCTTGTTTTCAGTAAGCCGCGATTCCTCTCTTCACCGATCTATGATTTCAGCTAGATTTTCAATTTTGTCCAGATTATTTATTTTTTCAGTTCTAGTCAGCCAGAGGCTCGTGTTGTTAGTCCTTATCAGTCTCCATTGATGTTGGACTCTCTCTCGGACGCTCCTTCTAGAGCTTTAGCTTCTCCTTCCTCTCTGAGGATCGTTGATTCTTCTGTTTCGCTAGACTCGGACATCTGTCCTCCTTCTTCTTCTTCTCCATCTCACCTTTCTGTCAAGGCTACTCAAAGATCAGTCAGGGCCAGGGATCTGAAGAGGTTCTATCATGAGAGGGCCTCGCCAGATGACTGGTCTAGGGCTCATCAATGGATAGCTTCATCTCTATCTCTTCCTCTTCAGGATGAATTTTCGATTGATCCTCCGTCGTTTGGTTCTGCGCTTTCATCTTCAGACTCTTCAGCTAATGTTCCTTCTGTTCTTCCGGTGGATAACTTGGTCGTAGACATGTTAGATTTTTACATTAACGATGTCCAACTGAAAGATTTCTCTCTTACTCCCAAGGTAGATGCTCCAGTTCAGGTTCTGAAAGATGATTACATTAGATTGGCTTCTACTCAATCTCTTAATGGTCCGACATGGGATGTTCTTTCATCGCATCTGAAGGAAGCGGCTAAGGTAGAATCTTCGTCAGACCTTTTCAGATGGGAGTCTGTCTGTCGGGCTCAGTTGAAATCAGCAAACTTTTTGGCCCTTCTTTCGGAGGCTATTCTCAAAACTCAGGAGAAAGGGGGTCAGATTCCTCCGGAGATATTTCGTTCTTTAGCTGACCTGTCAAGAGGTTCGTTGAATTCAGTTTGCCGTTCATTAGGTTTCATCACCTCTAAGAGAAGGTCAAGGAAGCTTGCTGAGGTGAATATTTCGGATTCCCTCAGGAGTAACCTGATATCTGCTCCGCCTTTCGGATCAGATATTTTCGGTCAGAATTCTACCTCGCGGAGTCTGATCGTCTTAGATCAGCTAAGGATCTGCGGGATCAGATTTCTATTTTGAGGCCGTCAGCAAAAAGAGACTCTTCCGCGGTGAAGAGTCCCTCCTCTCCCAGGAGGAAGAGTCTTAGGCCGGATGAGTATGGGGCTTATCCGTCAAGGGTTTTACGAACTCTAATCGGTCCTCTCCTTCCCATTCCAGATCTGCGGAGGAGGATCGTTTTAAATCCATTTCCTCACATAGACCTAGAGCCCAGGTTCATCAAGCCCCTCCTCAGGCGAGAAGGGGTCAGTTTTTCTCTCGAGGTTCCAGGCCTAGTTCTAGAGGATGCTCCTCTAGAGGTTTTCAACCTAGACGGGTTTGAAGGGGTGGCCTCAGCCCGGGCAGGCCTTTCCCGTTCTCATTTACCAGTCCTTCCTCCTCTTCTACAACCTGTGGATCTATCGGTGCAGTCCCTTCTTCCCAGCGTGCCAGTAGGAGGGCGCTTGTCTCTGTTTTGGGAGACTTGGCAAGCCATCGCGCAGGACTCCTGGCTGTTAGATCAAATCCGCTGGGGTTAAGCACCGTCTTGGATAGATCTGCCTCCTCCTCTGTCTTACCAGCCCAAATGGACTCCAGTTCCATCAAATCTGGAGAAGTTGGGAGCCCTGGAAGACGAATTGGAGTCAATGCGGTTGAAGAAGGCTATAGAAGAGGTTCCATGTTGGAGAGTAGACCCGGGATTCTACTCAACTATTTCTAGTCCCCAAGAAATCAAGTGGATGGCGTCCAATCATCAATCTGAAGAGATTAAATCTGCATATATCCACCCCAAAATTCAAGATGGAGACGGTATCTCAGATTATCGCCAGTCTGAGTCCAGGCATGTGGACAGCGTCCATAGATCTCAAGGACGCCTACTTTCACATTCTCATCCACCCTCTGTTCAGGAAATTCATGAGATTCGCGTTCAAGGGCCGGGTATGGCAATTCAGAGTCTTGCCGTTCGGCCTGACCACAGCTCCTTTCTTCTTCACCCGCCTATTGTCAGCAGTTGCAGGTTTTCTACACAGTCGTTCTATTCCCCTTCACGTTTACATAGACGATTGGTTGCTAAAAGCAGAATCTGCCTCAGTTCTGGCAAGCATCATTCCAGAGGTCTGCAGTCTGGCTTCCAGTCTAGGATGGGTTATAAATCTAGAAAAATCATCTTTGGTCCCGTCTCAGGTTTTCACCCACCTAGGTGTGGTTTTCGACCTAGGTCAAGGCTTAGTCTTCCCTTCAGATGTAAGAGTAGAAGCCATCCTACTAGCCATGGAAATTCTGGCATCCTCTGCCGTGGTCAGAGCAATATTCTTTCTCCGGGTGATAGGCTTGATGGTCAGCGTCGAGAACATCATTCCGTGGGCGGCGCTGATGAGGAGACCTTTCCAAATGTATCTAATGTCCCTGTGGAAACAGTCGACCCATTCAGTGTACCATCAGATCCCGGTCAGAGAGCATTTAAGTCCCCACCTAGATTTCTGGATGGATCGCTCTCTGCTTCTGATGGGTGTTCCTCTGGTCAAGTCTTCTCCTCAAGTGATCATCTTTACAGACGCTTCCCAGGAGGGATGGGGAGCGGTCTGGGGTTCCCTTTCGGTCTCAGGCCTGTGGTCCCTAGAGGAGTCGTCAGCCCACATCAACATTCTGGAATTGTGGGCTGTCAAGAAGACTCCTTGCTTGGTCGGATCAAGTGCAGGGCCTCAAGTTCTCGATTCGATCAGACAATTTGACAGTAGTCTCGTATATCAATAAGCAGGGAGGCACAAAGTCGTGGTGTCGTATGAAGCAGATTTTCCTGGTGTCCTCCCATGTCCCAGGATGTCTGAATTTTCTGGCGGATCAGTTGTCTCGCCCTTCCAAATTCGCCCACACAGAGTGGCAGTTAAAGAGGTCGGTTGTCAAAGCGATCTTCAACCTCCTGGATCATCCCCATGTAGACCTGTTCGCGACCTCTCTGAATGCCCAGATCTCTTTCATGTCTCCTTTTCCGGACAATCAGGCGTTGGCGGTGGACGCCCTGTCTCAGTCCTGGACAGGAATCTTCGCATATGCGTTCCCTCCGACTATCCTGCTTCCCTTGGTTCTGAAGAAAGTCAAGGATCAATTCTGCGAGATTTTGTTGATAGCTCCCTTTTGGCCAAAAAGGATCTGGTTCGTAGACCTTCTCGATCTTCTAGTAGACTTCCCACGTCTGCTGCCAGTGTCCCCAGATCTGTTATCCCAAGTAAGGGGAACGTGCCTTCATCCAAACCCAGGAATCTTCAGTCTGTGTGTTTGGAGAATATCGAGTGCTCGGTCACTGAGAATAAATTTTCTGCAAGATCTCAGGAAATCATTAATTCGGCCAGGAGGGAGTCGACCCGAAGAGTTTACAAGGGTCGACTTAAGATGTTCGGAGAATGGTGTTCAAATCATGATCTCGTGCCCGATTCTGTTTCTATGTCCCAAGTGTTAGATTTTTTATCCTATCTGTTCGATTCTCTTCACCTGACTGCTAACACTGTTAGAGGATATAGATTTTCCTTAGCATCTTCTCTCCCTTGTTTGTTAAATGCGGATGTTAAGGATACTAAGGTGCTGAATGGTTTCATCAGAGGTTTAGGTAATATTCGGCCTCCTATTGCTAAACCTTTACCTTCCTGGAACTTGGCGTTGATTCTTCAGGTTTTGGCAGGTCATCATTTTGAACCCATCGCTTCGATTAGCTTAAAGCTTTTAACGTTTACGGTGGTTTTTCTAGTAGCTGCTGCTTCTGCTAGAAGACGATCTGAGATCCATGCTTTTTCCCGCTGAAAAGGATAGATTTATTGAAGCTGGGGACGGTTTGGTATTATATCCTAGAAGGGATTTTTTATCAAAGACGCAATCAAACCGTTATCCAGCTAAGCCGATTATTTTAAAATCTTTATCTTCGTTTTCTCCGTCTGACAGATTTTGGTGTCCAGTCAGAGCTCTTAAGGCTTATAAGCGTCGTACCGATTTTAAAAGATCCGATCCGTCTCACTTATGGGTTCCCTACGTGGAAGGGGTAGCCAGATCGATCTCTAAAGCATCCATTGCTAGATGGATTTGTGACACCATTCAACTCTGCTACGAGATTGCTTCTCCTGAGCAAATCAATCTCTCACATTAAGGCTCATGATGTTAGAGGGATGGCTACCTCTTTCGCTCTGTTTGGTGGCTCTTCTGTAGACGAAGTTATGCAAGTGGCAGGATGGAAATCTGAGTCTACTTTTACCTCTTTATTTTAAAGACCAGAGCGCAGCGGCATCTTTCTTTAGGAACATTACTATTTTAACCAAAAAGGCTGAAGACCATTTACCAAGCACATCCCACCATTTTTGTTATGACCGTGCGTCTGCGGATAGTGGTGAGAGTTGTTCCTTGGGTTTTTAGTTTAAATCTTTATGTTTAAAGTTTTATTTGGTTGTTAATCACTGTGTGATTGATTAGGATGCACCATTATGTTATGTTATTAACATTTGGTTATGTTTGTTTTGATTTTTATCCTTGCTTATGGATTCTCAAATCACCTCCCACCAAAGTTTCGTAGTGGAGCACTGACCAAATCTACGGGTTTAGCAAGTAGTGATTGAACGGTAATGGATGTTTTTGTGGTGTAATAACAACCCCCAACAGACCCCCCTTTAGTGGGTTGGTCTGTAGTTTTATTAACCACTATAAAAACATACTTACCGTTCAATCACTACAACCCGGCCTCAACCACCCCGCTGGGTATTGATTTGAGAATCTAGGCTGGATGTAGGGCACTTAAATTTAGAAAAGTGATTCAGTTTTCACAATTGGGACCTACTGCGCATACGCGAGCGTGCTTAGTGACAAGCATCACCAAGGAGTGAGTACAGACTGGTGCCAGTCTATTGTAAGGCTAATGCAGGGGGGTCCCTCTACCAGAAGCCTGGTGGAGGGTCTACATGGTGATGGTATAGGCATTAGGGAGTGTATAGGCAAGCATAAAAACTTTATTCTGATAGCTAAATGCAGATATTTGATTTAGCAAGTAGTGATTGAACGGTAAGTGTTTTTATAGTGGTTAACAAAACTACAGACCAACCCACTAAAGGGGGGTCTGTTGGGGGATTTTCGCTATATAATGTCACATGGACTTAAAAATTACGTAACTAATTCACATTCACTGTCAGGCACGATTTAATAACGCCAAATGACTTGAAAACTTATAAAAACATTCCAAATATATCTCCTGGGTTTTCTTCAACTCCATCCTATGACATCATCACTATTCCAATCTCGTCAGCACCTCCAAACGGAAATTTACTTTGCCGCTGGCTGGCTCACTAACATTAGAAGCGGTCTACCTCAGTTTAATTCTCGGGTGTTCAACCAATTTTTCTCGAACATCGCATTTCGTTTTGGATCATTATATGTTGGTCACTTACATTACAATATAACCAGTCATATATCGCTTTCCACGTCAGTCCACCAAACTGTCTCTCAGACCACTGCCCTATATACTTTAACCTGAAAACAGATAATATCATATACAATGTCCTACAACAAACTTCAGTCCCACATATATGCACGCCAATCCCCCCAAAATTTGTATGGGAAAGGGATTCTGCCACTAAATTCAAGTCAGCCCTACAGAGCAATAATATCAGTAGCCTATTAGCTAAATTCAAGAATAGCTCATACCCAAACAATCACTTAGGGGTTGAGAAAGCGACCAATGATCTAAACAACATTCTATTCCTTGCCGGCCAATCCAGCCTGAAAATTAAATACGGTAAATCGGCAACCAAATGGAAGAACTCAAAAGCGCCCACGATAACTAAAACTAATCAGAAATGGTTTGACAGAGAGTGTACATCACTGCGCAGAGAAGTCATGAGACTAGGAACCATTTAATAAAGAACTTAGAGTAAATTATTTTGTTAAAATCAAATACTACAAGAAAACACTTAGAAAGAAGCATAAAATTCACAAGGAAATATTATACAGCAAAATCAACTCTACACCAATGCATAACCAAAAGGAATTCTGGCAAATAGTTAATTGAATGAGCCATACCTCAAAGGATAATGCTGCAGACATCCCACACAATGAATGGGTAAATCATTTCTCCACATTGCTTAATGAACAGGACATTCCAGCCACAAGACAAAAACTAGCAGCACTCGAAATCTCAAAACTACCTACCTGGGATGAATTAAATCGCCCATTCACTCATGAGGAGGTATTTATTGCAGCCATTAAATCAATCAAAAATGGAAAATCCAGCAGCCAAGACATGGTTCTAAATGAAATGCTCAAAGCTGGCCAACACTTATTATTACCATACCTGTGTAAGGTCTTCAACCTAGCATTTTATAACGGAAAGTTCCCCTCAAGTTGGAACAATTATCCCGATCCATAAAAAGTTGAATACCCTTGACCCTAACAATTACAGAGGCATTTGTATCACAAGCTGCCTAGGAAAACTCTTCAATAGCATTCTCTTAAAAAGACTCATCACTTGCATTGACTTCCACAACCTACTTAGCAACAACCAGGCTGGAGTTAGACCTAACTTTCGAACAACTGATCATGCCCAAACTCTTAGCAGCTTAATAAACAAGTATGTACGACATAATAACAAGAAACTATGCTCATGCTTCGTAGATTTCAGCAAAGCATTTGACAAGGTCAACAGAGACCTCCTAATGTGTAGGCTCCTAGAGAAGGGTGTTGGTGGCGACTTATAATATACTGAAGTCCATGTATACACAATCATTGTACAGGGTCTAAACCATTACAGGCCTATCACAGATGCTTAGCAGTAACATCGGAATCAAACAGGGTGATAACCTGAGTCCATTATTATTTGACCTATTTGTGGATGATGTACACGCGCTATTTGACCCAATATGTGAACCTGTGATGCTAAAAAAATATAGCCCTAAATCACCTATTGTATGCGGATGACCTGCTGTTAATATCAGAATCTGAAGCTGGCCTCAACACTGCCTAGACTGACTCAAAACATTCTGGCAGATGCTTTGTCTCGCAGACAGAGAATTCTGCCAACAGAATGGTCTCTCAACCCTCCGGTTCTACAAAGGATCTTCGAGCATTGGGGCAAACCCAACGTGGACTTGTTTGGCACAAAGGAAAATGCTCAAATCATGACCTATGTCTCACCGACTCTGGATCCAAATGCTGTTGATACAGATGCTCTAGCGATAAACTGGAAGGGGATGCACGCATATGCGTAGTTGCGTACCCACCCTGAAGGTGCTGGTGAAGATCCGAGAACAACCATGCATGGTCCTGCTGATAGCGCCTTTTTGGAGCTATTGCTGGATAATCCAGTGCAGCTGCCTGAAATTACGAACATAATCTCACAGGCCATGGGCTGTTTCATACACGAGCGGCCCGAAATGTTCAAATTGACTGCGTGGAAGTTATCAAACAACGTTCCACATCGGAGGGCTTTTCTCAACAGGCTGCATGTTTCATCGCAGCCGCGAGGAGGTCAACCTTCACATCATATAACAACAATGTTAATAAATTTGCAAAATGGTGTAAAAGAAAGGGTTTCAATCCCGTTCAAACATCTGTTCAGCAAATAGCAGATTTTCTCTGTGAGTTATTCCATAGTGGCTTAGCTTCTGTCACGGTTACTGGATACAAGTCAGCTTTGTAGATTTATAGTTTTATATTTTAAATGAAGATAATATATTTATATACATGCGTATGTAGGATATATGTGATGAAAATCTATAAGTGATGCGGTTATGGAAGTATTATACAGATGCCAGCTTCTTGAGGAGCCATGACGTGACCAGCTTCAGGGACAGTCGTTGACAGTGCCATGATTATAATGTTATTTATTTTTGTAATGCCAGGGACTGGCATTAGCGGGAGCGGAAGGAAAGTATCGTGCCCAAGAAATATTGGACTATATTATAATATTGTTTATATTTAATGTAAAAATAATTTTATCAAAAAAACCCATTGTGTACAGTCTACGCTGGTTTGAAGTCAGTGGCACTAAGCAGCTCATCAAGGAACAATAGCATATTTACAAGGATGTATTACCAGTTATTATTGAACTGTTTAATTGTTGAATAATCTGCTGGGCTTACTACAGAGAGCCAGCTACTAAGTCATTAATTTACCCATTGTGTTTGAAGAAACACAACCAGTGCAGGAGTGTATTAACCCTTTGATCCTTACGGCATACATATATGTATTGCAATTTATGATGTCATGCTTATTCTGCTGAACATTTGGGAACTGATTTGATTGAAAGTTGTTGCTGCCAGAGGCAGCAAACATTTTCTGTTAAATTATTTGAAAAATATTCAACAGTTGCTTTGTATGAACGTTATAAAAAGTAAATACAATTAGTACAGCATTGAAATGAAAGGGTTAATCCTCATACTATGGATATAGATTTTTAAATATAGAGATTTAACCATTTTTGTCCATTATATTGCTGAACCCAGATATTAACGATTTATAATTCTAAAATGGAATCCATATTGCTGGCAGACCAGTCTGCCTGCAATAATAATTTAATTCAATAAATTCAGCATTACGATGGTTAAGTAGCTACATGAGGTTTAAGCCTGATATTATTAAGGATTGTATTTAATTGAATATATTGCTGAAAATTCATGTTTTTACCAATTATTGAACAGACATGTTTGAATGGTGAAAGTTTGTTTGCCTAGAAACTAGTATGCTATATATGTGTGAAATTATTATTAAAAAGGGGTGAGAGCTAGGAGAGCAGGTCAGTGAGTAAGTTTGTAAATGCAGAGAGTTATGTAGAAGTTTGAATATATAAAGTTGTATTGTAAAATGATTACTAAATTTGAAATTGAAAAACAAAATACAAGTTAAGACTGCTTTGTTGTCGCTCTCTGGAATAATTATAGTCAACCTCCAGAAAGAGAGAAAATACCATCTGTCTATCCAGTGGATAGCCTAATAGACAATCAATCAGTCTGTCTGTCACTCCATCCGACAGACTGTATAGTATAGGCTCACCATCCGAGTCAAATTCTTACAAACCCCGGTTACCTTACCAGCCTGGAGTCTAGCTTTGGTGTTTAATGTGCTAACCAAGCATCCATTCCAAACGTTGTGTCTGGTTACCCTAAAGCATTTGACTCTGAAGGCGGTTTTTCTACTGGCAGCTTCCTCAGTCAGACGGTGTAGTGAGATCCATGCGCTTTCGGCAGAGAGCGACCGATTTATTGTCTCTGGAGAAGGTCTGTGACTGCTCCAAAGAGCAGAATTCCTTTCAAAGACTCAGTCTTTAAAATATCCTGGCAAGCCGATTTTTCTGCCGAAGTTAACTTGGTATGATCATGATACTGGTGCCCGGCCTGTGCTTTGATTAAATACAAGAGGCGAACGGACACGTTACGGACAGATGATAAGCATCTGTGGATCTGCCATAAAAAGCCTTATGGTGCATCATCCATGGATACTATATCTTGTTGGGGAGTCAAATGCATTCAGACTACCCATGAAATCGTGACCAGGCAACAGGTGCAATGTGCCAGGACCCATGATGTTAGAGGACTAGCCACCTCTACGGCCCTTTATAATGGTGTCTTTTTTGGAGGACGTCATGGCAGTTGCACAATGGCACTGTGAGTCCTCATTTACAGACTACTACATGAGGGATATGTCAGACTCAGCCAATCCACTCGCCTTAGCAGTTAATCCCAAGCTATTTAGACCACACTGTTCTTTCTCCAATCAGTAGCTTCATTGCTTTATTAGAGATATTACAGGCATAGTCAGCGAGAGGAGGTCAACCATACAAGACACGTGAGGCAGGGTGACGGTTGCAGTGGTGCATCTGATATCCAATTATCAAACACTAATCCATGTTTCACTGCTTGTTGTATTCTGTTTATATATCATGTTCATTCATTTTATATATTCATGCTCATTCCCAGGCTATTATGTGTCATGTGATGCTAACCCACTTGTCACATGTGTGTTTTAGGCAAGATTTCATGTTCGTTAGTTCTCTCCCCTTGCTGGAGAAAGGGGGCAGGAGGGTGGGGGATGGTGGCCTGTGGCCCGGTTATGTGAATGTGAGTCCGTCAATACCTGTTGGTCCCTTTAACAGGTTTAATCTCATTCTTTCTGGCTCGCCCCTTTCCACCAGGTTACTGACCAATGTTATCAGTAAGTAATGTAATGATAAGTATTGATCGATGGAGAATGAAGGAAATTTCCCTTTCGCCGAGATCTAACAGTACTTACCATTACATTACGGGCCCAGCCTCCCATCCCCTGGAGGCGAGCCATGTATCATGTACTCTTATAATAATAATAATAGTACATTTTTAGAGCGCTTAATCCATGCAACTGCATGCTCTAAGCGCTAACGCGCGTAAGTATTCTATGGATATGCTATTTGAAATAAATAGAATTTAAGATTGGATTTAAAGATTTCTAAAGTTGATGAGTTTCTAATTTCATTTGGTACGTTATTCCATTCGGTAGCTGCAGTGAAAGAGAAAGTTTTATGGCCATATGTTTTAGAGTTGACCTTAGGTACTTTTAGTAGATTTAGATTTGCAGATCTGAGAGAGCGACCAGGAATGTAAGGTTGTACAAGGTCAGAGAGATAGGCTGGTGCTGTGCCAGATACACATTGGTATGTCAGACATAGTGTCTTAAAAGTTATTCTTTGCACAATGGGGAGCCAGTGCAAATCATGTAGGACCGGAGTAATGTGTTCTCGCTTGGCACACAGGGATATGATTCTCGCTGCAGTGTTCTGGACCACCTGAAGTCGCTGAATAAGTTCTTTTGAGGCGCCAATCAGGAGGCTATTACAATAATCCAGGCGCGACGTTATCAATGCTCGTACTAGCATGATCGCGGCCTCTTTTGTGATATAGCGCCTGATGCTGCCGATATTGCGCAATTGAAAATAGCAGACTTTGCAGATGTAACTAACATGTTTATCCATAGTCAGTTCATTGTCTAAGTATACACCAAGATCCTTTACGACAGTTGACAGCTTTATTTGACTATTTCCAGCTGTGATGTCACATAGGTCAGTCTTAGCACGTCGGTTTGCTGGCCCGACTAACAGAGCTTCAGTCTTTTCATCGTTAAGTTTCAGCATGTTTGTAGTCATCCACTCTTTAATGTCTATATAACACATATTGAGCTGACTTGTTGCTAAGCGTGCAGTACATGTTGAAGGTTCAAAACTAATGACAAGCTGTGTGTCATCAGCATAGAAGTGACGCATAATGTTGTGCTGATCAATAACCGATCCAAGTGGTTGTGTGTAGAGTGTAAATAACACCGGACCTAGAATAGACCCCTGAGGCACACCACACACGAGGTTGACTGGTTCTGAAAGTGTGCCGTTAATATATACAGACTGGTGTCTATCGGATAAATATGAGTGAAACCAGTTCCAGACAGTGCCTTGTAAACCAAATACACTACTCAATTGTGACATAAGTAAATGATGGTCTATCGTATCAAATGCGGCACTGAGGTCAAGGAGTAGCAACAATGACACATTACCTCTGTCTACCGCCTCTCGAATATTATTGAGGACGCATAATAGAGCAGTCTCCGTGCTATGACGCTGACGGTCTGACTCTTGCTTTAGCTATGTAAACAGGTGAGGGTTTATGGCAATGGGTTTGTCTAAGACTCTCAGGGCACAAACACCAAGGTGGTTGTTATCAATTAGTAATGTAATAGTAAGTATTGTTAGATCTCTGATAAAGGGAAATTGAAATTTCCTTCATTGTTCTTAGTTGCTTGACATATTTCAACCGAATGTGGCTAGAGGGACCATATCATGGTAGACTTCAGAACTCCTATTAAGAATTTTGATTGATCAATTTTTAGGTGAAAATCTTGATTTTATGAAAAATTTACCGGAAATAGGCAAAATGCTACTCTTCATTAACAGATGGCCGGATTTCAACTTAATTGGGCAAGAATGGCCCTATGTGGGTAGGCTTCAGAAGTTATGTACAGAATTTTAATGTGTCAAGATTTTATGAAAAATCTGGCGGAAATTCGTTAGGGATCTTGGATTTTACAGACATTTTCCATCAGAGTTTAAATCGCTACTACTACTTAATCAACAACTAGATTTCAACCAAACTTGGGTGAAATGATCCTATGACGATAAGCTTCAAGAAATCAAATGATAATTTTGATTGTAAAGTCGAACTTCATGGTTGCATTGCAACCACATTTCTGGTTATATAAGCTATGGTGATTTAAATGACATGATAAAAACAATGGGGAATTTAAAATGTATTGTTGGGAACCACTTGACCTCTTTTAACCTAATTTGGAAGGACAGATCCTTGTTAGCTCACCTGGCCGGAATGGCCAAGTGAGCTTATGCCATGGCGACTGTCCATCCGTTTAACTGTCAACTTTTGCTTAAAAATGCTTCTCATTAACCGCTCGGCGGATTTCAAATTAATATGGCGAAAATGATCCTATGAGGATACGCTTTAGAACATGTATACAGAATTTTGATTGATCAATTGTTTCGGCGCCCATCTTGAATTTTCTGGAAAATGATGGGAAATCGTTTAAAATTCTACTCCTCATTAACTGCTTGGGCAATTTCAACCAGACATAGCTGAGAGGATAGTACGCCGGTGTTTCAAAAATCATATACAGAATCTTGGATTTTCTGAAAATTTCTGCAAATCACTTAAAAGCCTACTCAATAACCACGGGGCCGATTTCAATCAAACTTGGATGGAAGAACCCGAGTATAGTATGCTTCAGAACATGTATACAGAATTTTGATTCGTCTGTTTTTCTGACGGCCATCTTGAATTTTCCGAAAAATGCTGGCAAATCGTTTAAAACGCTACTCCTCATTAACTGCTTGAGCTATTTCAACCAGACTTGGCTGGAAGGATATTAGGCTGGCAGGTTTCAGAACTTGTACACAGAATTTTGATTGTTCAATTCTTCCGATGGCCATCTTGGATTCTCTGAAAATTTCTGGAAATCAGTTGAAAGGGTACTCCTCATTAACCGCTTGAACCAGTTCAAGCAAACTTGGCTGGAAGGACTCTAAAGTTGTATGCTTCAGAGCTTGTTTACAGAATTTTGATTGGTCAATTTGTTCGGTGGCCATCTTGAATTTTCTGAAAAATGGCTGAAAATTGTCTACTCATTAACTGCTTGGTAGCTTTCAACCAGACTGACTGGAACGAGACTAGGGCGGTAGGCTTCAGAAGTTGCATACAGAATTTTGATTGGCATTTTTTCTTACGACCACCTTGAAATTTCTTAACATTTGAGAAATCAGTTAAAAGGCTAATCCTTATTAACCGCTTGGCTGATTTCAACCAAACTCAGTTTGACGAACCCTAGTCCGGTGCGCTTCAGAATTTGTATACAGAATTTTGACGGCTTGATTTTGATGGTGGCAATCTTGGATTTTCCGAAAATGGGAGAATTTTTATAAAATGCTACTCCTCATTAATGGCATGGGCAATTTCAACCAAATTTGGCTGGAATAATCCTATTGTCGTAGCCTTTAGAAACTCTATTCAGAATTTTGATAGGTCAATGTTTTGGCAGCAATCTCTGATATTTTTTTGTTTAACATGACAGCTCAGCTTTAATAATTGTCATGTAATTGACAGGTTTGGTGTTTATCATGTTCTTTATATAGAATTAGTTTTGCAGGATTAGTGTGGTAGCTCTGTTAGTCCTGCTTGTCTTCTTGTAAATCATCATCAGTGGTGGCGCTTGTAATGGCAAATAGTGTTGTGGGCATAATGTATTTAGTACAGTATTTGTACTTATCAGAAATCACATATCCTGTAACTGACCGAGAGGAAACTCAGTAAAGGAGAACAAGCATAGATAACAGTATCTATAGGTCTATATAGTGAGTGAGTGCCTCTGGCTAGTCAGCGTGAACCAGATGGCTATTTGTACAGATCAGCTGGAAGCAGTGAGTGTTAGCTGGCAAATTGGACATGTTATAGGCAGAACTAGTTTGTTAGAAACTATTTCATTTCATTCTGAATTTACTGCAAGCTGACTTACACAGAAACTAATAATGAACTTTGTTGATTATTTTTAAAACAATTTAACTTAGCGTTATTGCTGCCATATCTAAGTCAAGTAGTTTTCAGTCAAATTGTTTTCAAAATATTTAAGCTAGTTTTATCTAAGGCAGTGTATAAGTATATGATAATTGGGTAGGGTGAAATTTGGAAACAATTGCACAGTTCAAGAGTGTGAGAGCAGCTGTGATAATGTGGCTATGATGTGTATAAATAAGTTGTGCAGTTGTAAGTTGAAGTTCTGTTCGGAATCACAGAGAGTTTGTTCAGCCTCTGCCACCTCTTCTGCAGCTTGTGCTTCTGTTAGAATATAGTCCTCAAAGCTGTAAGATATTTTAGATTTATCTATCAATGGTTAGTGTGTATAAGGATCAAGTGCTGTTCATGTGGCTAGTTAGCACACCCTGTTTAAAGATAGCCATAAGCTGTGGTCACTAGGTAGTGTTCCCTGAATTGAAGACTAAATACTGTAGTGCTTAATTTTATAGTGTGTATATATATATATATATATATATATATATATATATATATATATATATATATATATATATATATATATATATATATTAACCCTTACCACTCTGATGTCAAAATTTTTAATTTTCAAATTAAATTAAAAGATAAACTGGTGTTCATTTTTCAACAAATTTGGTGTAAGATGGTGCTGTCATAGACAGCAACATCGTCCACCAAAATT
>JAVVLW010001217.1:0-11000 GCA_034401795.1 Chaetoderma sp. LZ-2023a
AAAGTGTATGTTACATAAGATGGGTCACATGTCTTAGCCCTTTCAAAGTATAATCTTTACGATATAAAACTTATTCTGTTGAATATTTTGAAATTAATTTGACTGGAAGACTTTGCTGCCTAAGGCAGCAGTGGTTTCCAGTCAAATTAATTTCAAAGTATTCAACAGTTTTCCTGTAACACTGGTTGCCTTGAAAATAAGAGATGAGGAATTCATCGGTGAAAGGATTAAAGAACAACAATCACATGTCCCGTCTCTTAAAAGGCCGTTGCTAGTGAAACTTACACTAACATGTATTAAAATACAATGTGTTTTTAATAATCACATTCCGGTACTTATAGTCATCCTTTAGGGTCAGAATATGATCTGCTACACATCAGTCACTACGGGAAGTGCCATATGCTTGTCACAATATGGTGTGTTTGCTGACATAGGTGGTCATTCAACACATGTATGTCTTAAGAAACCTGTATCTTATGTTGCAGTTGGTCTCTTGCGTTTATTTGTAGCTACAAATGGAAATGTAACTAGAATGCACAGTCATTGGCACACCGTCATAAATCCCTATGATTCCACCAACTTTGACATTCTGCCCTCACCCCCCCCCCCCCACCATGGTGGTGGGGTGGACAGAGCCTAATGTAACCATTGTCTCCCAATCCGCAATCATATGGGTAAGTAACATATCAAATTTGGTTGAATTCCTGTCCACTTTGACTCCTTCCTCCCCCCCCCCCCCCCCTCCAACCTGACCCTACCTCCACCCTGGGTGCGGAGCCTAATGTAAATGTCATCTTGCAGTCTGCAATCATATGGGTAACTCAACATATTTGAATGAATTCGACCAAACATGTTTGGAGGAGATAGACGGACGGATGGAGGCAAACTCCCCTCCGTATTTTTCGACGCGTGTAGGGATAACTAATATGCACTTGAGGGAGATGTGACTCGTGCCTTTGCACTTGCTTTTTACAATGCACTAAGTGGACCTTTACATTTGAACGCTTGACCTGACACTAAATTTTGGTTCTAGCCAACAACAATATGACTGTTGCAGATTGGATGATTCTACCTTCTTGCATTGCAGATTTATCGACGAAAATGTGTATTCCTGTATGCACTAAATGACCCTGTGCCCTTGATGTTTGACCTTTTCATGTCAAACAAATAAAAAATATACCCACTTAATATGAATGTATGTGCCAAATTGCATGCTTCTACCTCATGAGATTCTGAAGATATGCCTCGGATAAACAGACAGACAGATAAACAAAGACAAACAGACAAACAAGCAAAAAAGCAAGCAAGCAAACAAATAAAAACAGCAAGCAGACAGACAGAGACAGACAGACAGAGATAGCATCAACGGCAATACTTACACCAGCCTTTGGTGGCATAATAATGCAATCGTTCACTTCCTCGGGTTCGTCTTTATATTTGTTCTCCCTCAACAACGGGTGATTATCAGTCCTGATGCATGTTATTTGTTAGGCAGCGCCACAAGAGCACATGGAAGGGGGGTAGACAAGACCTCTTATGCATAGTTTGATTTCTCCTGTTGTGTCCAGTCCCCAGCTGAAAGATAGCTAGAACTTTTTAACCCATTCAGTGCTACAAAGAACCGCTTTACAATGTAGCAAATATGCTGTTGAATCTTCTGAAATGAATTTGTCTGGAAGCTATTATGGCAAGAGTTTCCAGTCAAATTATAAATATATGTACTCAACAACTCTTATGCGTAGGACCCTTAAAATTGAGATAAAGGCATTTCATTGGTGAAAGAGTTAAGCTCGGAGGCAATTATTCAATATATAACAATATTTCTTTTGCTGTACAAATATTTCGTGTGATCCTGTAACGTTCAAGTCTCGTGAATTTCAAACATTGTATATGAAACAAACCACCACATTTTGACTGGAGTTTACAGGAACTAATTCTGATTTTACTTTCAAATTATTAACCTTTTAACACTCATATCAGCCAGAAATGGCTTCAGCAGTGGTCTTGAGAAATGTCCATTTGCAGACCAAGAGAAGACTATTTTTGAAAATTTACTACTGGAATGACTGGCTCAATAACCGAGCCAGTTATTCCTGTGGTAAATTTTCAAAAATAGTCTTCTCTTGGTCTGCAAATGGACATTTTCTTTGAGAAATTTGAAATTTTCTTGAAAAAATCCTAGGATTAAAGGGTTAACATAATATGTTACTTTATCTGTCTCATTTCAGTGATGTGCAGAATCATATGACAGATACAGAAATTGAGAATGTCTTTCATCTTAAAGAAATACTACACCATAGTGGAAATCACATCACCGTGGTGAGAGTCAGCTGTTACACTGGACGTGGCTTGTCCGATGTCCTACAATGGCTGCAAGTAGTCTCTAGGTGACTTCATACAGACATGTGGCAAACCACCTGATACTTAATGGATGTTTATAGAGGAGCTGTTAGTTTGAATGGAGGAATCCAGTTTTAGCTATGTCTCACCCATCTCTAGCTAAGCTCCACCCACAGTTTGCCCCTGTGTTGGGATTGATCGATCCCTGCACTCGGAATCTCAGTTTCCAGAAACTACACAGTTAAGCTGTTGAATATTTTGAAACTAATTTGATTGGGTGCTCATGCTGCCAAAATATTCAACAACCTGTTTATTAAATACCAGTAGTAAAGACATACAATTCCTACAACCTGACAGACTATTAAGCGTTTAAGAAGACTAAATCAAGTCATTCACCACGTAATTGATTCTGATGTCAGCCTCCACATCACGTACCGGGAGTTGATTATGACTTCATGATTGATTGAGAAACTGGATTCCTCAATTGTGCTATTGTAGATAGCATTTCTGGCGACGATGTTTATATAGTGATGAATGTCTATTTACAGAGCACCATAAGGTGATTGCTGAAGACATTGGTCTGGTAGTTTTAGTCAATTTGGTAAAGAGGCATGGTGGGTGAGTGGTTAGGAACTTGAGCCAACTGTAGGTTCGCAGGTTCAATTCCCTGCCAGTCTGCCGCGTTGTGCTCTTGAGCAAGTCACTTAATCCTGCATTGCTCTACTCGACATAGCTGTAAACAGGTACCTGCGATGACAGACCTCTCTGTCTGCCATATTTGGCTGCACTATGGGGTGCCAGAATTGAACTCAAATGATGTATAGTGCTTAGAGCAACCGTGTGGAGTTCAGCGCAATATAAATGTACTAGCTTAACCTTAAAGGAAATGTGTTTTAAGGCCTCAAACATTGTAAAAATTTGAAAAACACCATGCTTTGGCCCTAAAACCCTAATGGCTTCATATTGATAGGGCTATGGTATATTTACAGAACCAAGTAATACATTAAACTACCAGATCTGTGAGACAGGATTTTAATGATAATCACAATTCATATTTAGTAATAAAGCTTAGGTATATAATAGAACTTGCTCTCAATAACAGAGCGATTGTACCTCACCTGACCTTATGAGCTTATGCCATGGAGACTGTCAGACTGTCTGTCATCAACATTTCCTTTCAACATCTTCTCAAGACCCACTGGGCCAATCTCAATCAAATTTGTCAAGATGCATCGTTGAATCATGAAGAGTCATGACTGTTGAAATGAAGCGCATTATTTTTAGAGGTACGCTTAAAGGAAATGCTAAAGGGTCAAATGATGATGATTGGTAACATGATACAGTGATTGAACTTAACTATCATGAATAAAGAAGATAAAATATAGCTTGAGAAACGCATCTAAATGATCTTTAAATAACTAATGGATTAATAACATGTGTTATTGGGACCAGCTAGTGATGCCAGTGGGCATAAGTGCTTTGCTGTGCCTGGAAAATCCCACAAATTATTCTGAAAACAATTTGAAAGAATATGACTCATGGTGGCAGCAACAAATTTTCCATAGAATTGCTTTCAAAATAATCAGTAATATTTCACCAGTCAATACTATTTGTTCAGCACTAAGCACCAATGACAAGCGCTTAGGGCCACTCATGTCACCAACTGGTTCCAATATAGAAAGAATTATTTTGATTCATGTCATGCATTTTACTGGTAGCTTTATTATTATCTGAGATTGTCAGTCAAGAGAATGTGGTTGTTCGCTTTTCGTTCCTTTAAATATCCTCTTCTTCAAAATCTCTCGGCTGATCGAATTGAAAGCCAAGACACTTTATCTATCTTGGATGACCTAGGTTTTTCAAAAATGATTTCTGAAACCACTGAATGAAAGTTTGTTCAAAGAAGGGGATCAAAATGTAGTGTTTGGTGGCCATATTGGATTCTTATGTTTTATGGGTATCGCGATGTCAAATTTTACACTTCCGATTTTGTCAGATAAATGATCGGTAGTCACCTTGAATTATTTTCTCCAAAACTCATATAGGTAAACAATGGGAAGGCTGAAACAACTGCTCAAGAACCACTAGGCCGATTTCAACTAGATTAGACAGGAAGCATCATTGGGTCAGATTGGATCCAAGATTGTTCAAATGAAACTGATTGGTCGATGTGGGCAGTGTCCATCTTGGATTGTAGGCTATTTTTAGAAACACTTAAACATCTGCTCCGAAATTGATTTGAATCTGAAGAAACTTCATCTATTCCAAGGGACAAAACAAGTTTGTCTGAGAGAACAGGATTGGTCAATTTGTTTGGTAACCCATCTTGGATAACCTAGGTCATGCAAAAAATTACCACCAGATTGGGTTGAAATTTTGGAAATATGATTAAGGAATAAGAGCCATTAAATTTTAGTCAAGGGACGTTGCTAAGCCATTGAATTTGTGTTAGTTGACAGTGAAAATGACAATATATAGGTTTAAAAGCCAATTTTAAGACTTTCGAATCACATTTCTCTATCAGGTTGTTCAAAAGCTAATTGGTCGGTTTGGTCAGTGGACATCTTGGATTATTGTGCTATCTCTTAAAACTGATTTAAAGATCTATTTTAATGCAAATGGTTAAAATGCTAATGGCCCAAGTGAGTGTCATGCTTGCACCTCTTGATTCCTAGGATTGTTTCCCAGTTCTCTCGGGTAGACACAATATTGATCATGTCACTAAAACTGACCATTGAACAGGCTTTGTCCCGAGAAACACAGAGCATGAAAACACAAGTCCTGTACTGTGCAGAATAGTAGGTAACTGATTGTCCTACCTGATCATTGATATGTGTGTGTATGCCTGTCTTTGTGCATGCAAGCGTGTGTTAACGTGTGTGTAATATTGTTAATAAAATGAATCTCCTGTTATATAATCATGTACTTTACATACATGTAAGCATACAATTTTTACCTTCATGTGCTTATCAGTAGCGATTAAATAATTTAACAAGTACCTTTTATTTTGTTGTCATTCCCCCCCCCCCCTACCAATAACAGCGGTATATATCAATTTATCTGTCATAGACTATTTACAGAGAGGAATGGGTGTATTCACATTAGTCTCAAAACTTGGGTCCTAGAGGGCTGTTGTTCTTTTCTTTGATAACTTGTTTTACTTGGAGCATATTTTAGAAATTTCACAACTATTTTGATTATGGGTGTTGGAAGGAGACATTTATAGAGCCCTTCTGTCCATCAATTCATCTTACTGGACAGGTGTAAATCGGTGACAATTTTTAGCCCACCTGGCCCAATGTTCAGTGACCTGTGACCTCATGCATTATCATTCCTAATTGTATCTAGCTAACCACGTATCCAAGGTTAGTTCAAATAGGCTTAACCAATCCTGAAATATAAGCCGAGGTTTTGCTAAGTGTAAAGATTTAGCGTTAAAAAACAGTGACCTTGACATTTAACTTTGCAACTTCAATGTCATCCAGTTGATGACTTTCAGGCAATCATGTCTGCAAGTTTTGTTCAAATAGGATCAACCAAACTTCACATATAAACCAAAGCAATTTGCTAAACATTGTCAAAAAAGTCATACCTGTCAGGAAAGTATCTGACATCATAATCAAATAGATCATATTGTAGATATGGGATTGTCTTGTGGGAAGTCATGACCCCGCTGGGCATCTTATATGTACGAGTAAATCCCGAGTGAAATTCATGTGTGAATACCAGGTGAGCTAATAGACTATGTCACCATGTATATTAAGATGCACGGATCAGCGGCTATGGTTAGATATGTTACCAGCACTGATCATCATCTATATTTAGATGTATTACCAGCACCTTATTATTTGGATATATATTATCAGCACTGGATGACTGGCAGTAGGTACATCACCTAGTGCGCAGGTACAGTTTCGTAGAAACTGAATCGAGTATGACTCATGATGGTTAGCACCAGGTTGGAATCAATCAAAGGGATTAGATAGGACAAACGGACTTAGTTACGTAGCGGTCTGTGTTCTCACGGAAGCGTGGGACAAGATAAGCCAAAAATAATCCAGCTATGAGGAATGGTAACTCGTGTGCCGATTAACTCTAGCATTCTACAAGTTGTTGACTAATAGGTAATGAACATGACATGGACATCGTAGCGTCCTGTAGGCATTAGGTACACAATCGAAAGTTATTATCAAAAACATATCAATTGTAGAGGCATGCTAGGACACAATCGAAAGTTATTATCAAAAACATATAAATCGTAGAGGCATGCTAATCCACCAGCAAGCCTTGTTATCAAACAAGCATTCGTCATTCTGGGCAGGTCATTCGTCAGGAATGACATGGGAAGCCAGCTGGAATTCTAAAATAAAGTTAGGGGGATGACAGATCCCATCACTCAAGAACCAGCCAAACCGCAAGTGCTAGGTAGAAAGCACCCTCCCGGGGAGGGAGGGTCGGAGTTTTGATTAGTCAAAGTGATGTCATAATCCAATGAGAATCAGAGCAACCTCCGGCGGTGCGAAACCAAGATGGAGGGAGAATAGAAACTGAGATAGTATATAAGGGGGACTCTAACTTTAATCGAGAGTTCGGTCTGCCTCGCACCTTGTGAAACGCTCTTGCTGAATGGCTTTTAAGTAGGCAAGAGCTGGTTGAAGTTTGGGAAGCTTAGAAAACATTGAGTGAATTTATTTATTGCTGTAAATACGGAAACTGGTAATAGCATAAATTGCCAAACTTTGTAGGTTTATTATACAGTTAAAGCTAGAAATAAAAGGATCACCTTGAGTGTAATCCAAGGCAAAAGTTTGGTGTAGTTCGTTGTTACTCTGGAGAACACGGAAGACCACCGTGTCGAACCAACCACTCTGAAACGCGCAGTCCGATCAGGCCCAGGCACTTCTATAAATATCGTCAGGTCTCTGTACCTACGAGGCGAGCTAGTGTCGCGCTCCATCTTCATCGGTGGAACCGGTTGTCGCAGCAACCACCCATACAAGGTTTCATCGAAGGGGGTAGAGCATACGTCATCAACAAGGGTAGACAACCCGAAATCTTCATTGGCTTCGCCGGCCAGGATCAACAGTGAGTAGATAAAGTATATGGCCCAACCAGAAACACCGCTAACTAATTCGGCCATTGTACTGACCGACATCACTGACCGTGTACAGGCATTTATAAACGCCGCAAAGTTTTCAGAGAGTACCCGTATCACACAGCATCGCGAGTATCGCGCGGGTGCTACCGTAAAAGTAACCACAGAGGTAGTTTGCCCCGAGCAACCCCGTTTGCAGAGAGTTATCATAGCTTTACATTACCAGTGAGGATAGCATGGCAACGGGACCCAAGAGAACCGCTGACCCAACTATGCTACCCATAGAAGTACCACTGACGCCCCAGCTTCGACCGGAAACCGTCGCCGCTATGCAGACAATGGGCATAGCAATGGCGGGGCCATCGTCGACAGCAGCAACCGACGGGAGGCCGAGCGAGTATATCGCCGAGAAATCAGGGACACAATTTACCGTATTCAGCCCTGCGACGGAGTGGTGCCGGAGGAGGTACGGACATTCTTGGACGAGACCCGGAGAGCGTGGGTCGCAAACGAGGGGAGACTCGAAGGCATACCTGCCTATGTTATCACCCGAGCGGCACGCAGGCAGCTATCAAGGGCCATAGATGGGTTCTTGATAGGCAAAGTCCGAGAAGACGTCACATTTGATGAGTTCCATGATTATATCACGGTAAACTTCGTATCAGCCAACGAAGGAGAACGCATCAAATACGATTTGGAGGGGGTCAGGCAGCGAAGAAACGAAACCGTTATCACCTTTAACAGGCGGTTTCGCGAGATGAGCGCTCGAGCCTACCCAACCGAGAACGTTGACAACCGTAGGACCATATTGGGCATTTATCTCAAAGGCTTATCCGACCACCGGCTGAGAAAAAGAACCGTACGAAAGAAGGCCACTACATTGGCCAGAGCTATTGAAATTGCTGAAGAAGAGGCTACGTGTGACGACCTACTCAGGGCGATGAAGATCGAGGATCACCAAGAAGAGAGCATGGAAGTAAACATGGTGGGTCCAGACGAGGAGAAGGCGATATGGAGCGTGGTGCAAACCTTGAAGAAGCAGATCACACAACAGAGTAAAATGATTGAGCAACTCTGTGGCTTGGTCAGTGATCTGACACTCCGGGAACAGAAGCCGGCAACTAGAGCCGCCAAGCCCGAAAGGAGGGTCGCCCTGCCGGCGAAGCAACGCGCCCCGACTTCGCCCCGACCAGCCAGAGCCGGGCGAGATTTGCAGCACATTACCTGCTTTAACTGTGGCCGGGTTGGCCATTACAAGAGTGATTGCCATCAGGCAGCGCAGCCGCAGGAAAACGTCAGCAGACCGGCTGCCCAGCGACCGAGACAGCCGTGAAGGGCACCGCCGGTGACCTGTTTCCAGTGCAGGAGAGAAGGACACATGGCCCAAGATTGCGACAAATTTCACAGTGGTTTTGGGGCATATATGAGCAGGAAAACTAATCCAACCGCGACTGTGAAGTGTTATGGATGTGGTAAGGACGGACATTACATACGAGACTGTCCAAAGAACGGACATGCAGTAAGAGAGGGTCCACCAACTGGTCCCGCATGGGCCCGATCAGGTGGTCCGCCAGCCCGACACGTGATCAAGCGTCCTCGCACCGACGATGATCTCGACATCGACGTTGTCGACCGACGACAGCAGGAGAGAACTGTCACGCCGCGGGACTGTTCACGGAATGTCAGAAAGGACATGAACAATCGTTTACGAAATGGTGACGAATACGAAGATCGCGACGGTTTTGTGTTGACCGGTGTGGGGACGGATGAATGGGCCGTTATTCATATGGTGTCGGACACAATTCCTCCTCCCGCCGGAACAGCTATGCAGAAGTGGTTAGTGGACGGAGGAGTCCGTCAAACGATGACGGAGGAAACCATTGGTGAATTCACCGACCGAGCAGTTTCTAATCCATCTGACAATGGATAAAAACGGTCCAACGGATCAGGGTGAGTACTTGCATGCCTTAGTGGATACTGGTGCTAGTACATCCTTGATTCGCAAGGATATATGGCGTAGCATGTTGAATGCTAGGCCATTGAAAAGAGCGAAGATGCTCTTGGCAGTAAATGGTTCCCCAATAGAGCTTTTGGGGGAAACTCAAGTAAAATTCAAGGACGCCCGTCCTATTCCGAGTACGGTAGTAGCGAGAATGTGTCATGAATGTTTGCTTGGTGCAGATGCTTTGCACTTGGGAAATGCAAAGATTGACTATCAGGCCAAAGTAGTAGTATGGTTTGGCCAGGTATATCCCTTTAGGTATCCCTATAGGGAACAGACGAATTATGTTTATGAGAGTTGCAAGGAAACGACCGGATATAAAGCTATCGACAAAGTGCTTGAGGACTTTGCGGATAACTTTGATACGGCTCGTCCAAACACTTTAGGTATGATTCCCAAAGTAAAATGTACGGTACCAACAGGAGATGCGTTTCCTATAAGGCAGAAATCCTACTGTCTACCGCTCGCCAAGCAATATGTGGTCAAGAATCAAGTGGTCGAGATGCTGGCAGCGGGTGTCATAAGACTGGCGTCATCGCGCATTACGTTAGTGCCTAAGAAGGACGGGGACACGAGGTTTTGTGTCGACTACAGGAAGTTGAATTCTGTATGTCGTAAAGACAGTTATCCATTACCGAATATAACGGATATGTTTTACTCGATGCGCGGCGCAACGATATTTTCGACTATGGACTTGAAGTCTGGCTATTGGCAGATACCAATGGACAGCCAAGACATAGAGAAAACAGCGTTCGTCTGCAGTGAAGGTTTGTTCAAATGGATTCGGATGCCTTTTGGTTTTTGCAACTCAGGTGCCGTATTTCAGAGGACAAGTTCTTCAATGAATACGTCGCTCGTCATGGTGTCCCTGAGATCGTGATAACCGATCAGGGCAAAGAATTTTGTTCTAAATCTCTGGAGGAGAGATTCCGTGAACAAGGGATCGATCATAGAAGGTCGAGTCCCTACCACCCACAAACTAATGGATGTACCGAGAGGTTTAACCGCACCCTGAAGGATTTGATCCAGAAAGGGGTTAACAATGCTTCTCGCTCGTGGGAGGATGAATTGGGTGCGACGTTGACGGCGTATCGCAGTACTCGTCATTCCACGACAGGGTATACAGCATTTTATCTGACATACGGTCGACGGGCATGACTTCCGTTTGCTATTCCAATAGACGCATCGCAGGATTTAGGTGAGAGACTGACCTGTCTCAACAATGCCTTACTGCGTGCTTGTATGGAAACGGCTAGGTCTCGTGAAGTCCACCGGGAACAGATTGACAAGCGTGCAAACGCTGGTGTATTTAAGGTGGGTGATTCGGTGGTCGTAAAGGCAGAGGAACGGATGAAGTTGTCCTCTCGCAATGACCCCGATTATGAGATCTTTAAGGTCAACGGGCCTGTGGCTCATGTCTGCCATCAAAGGTCAGGGAAGGTGCGTGTACTGAATATAGCTAAGTTACGAGTAGTCGACTCAGAGATGTGCTGGGACAAGGTACGGCCACGCCCTGTTCGTAACCCTGCAAAGAGTATGAAAGATAGCCATCATCCCAGGGTG
>JAVVLW010001219.1:0-13000 GCA_034401795.1 Chaetoderma sp. LZ-2023a
ATAGACGCATCGCAGGATTTAGGTGAGAGACTGACCTGTCTCAACAATGCCTTACTGCGTGCTTGTATGGAAACGGCTAGGTCTCGTGAAGTCCACCGGGAACAGATTGACAAGCGTGCAAACGCTGGTGTATTTAAGGTGGGTGATTCGGTGGTCGTAAAGGCAGAGGAACGGATGAAGTTGTCCTCTCGCAATGACCCTGATTATGAGATCTTTAAGGTCAACGGGCCTGTGGCTCATGTCCGCCATCAAAGGTCAGGGAAGGTGCGTGTACTGAATATAGCTAAGTTACGAGTAGTCGACTCAGAGATGTGCTGGGACAAGGTACGACCACGCCCTGTTCATAACCCTGCAAAGAGTACGAAAGATAGCCATCATCCCAGGGTGTTGGTGATCCCAAGGTCCGAAGAAGGGCCCGAGTCCGACCCTAGGGCAACCCCTGGTAAGAGAGCTTGTAGGAAGCGACCATCTTCTGATGATGAGCCAAGGGTGAGCAAGGTGGGTAGGATGGTTGATAATAACATCAGTCAACCTGGTACGAGTGAGGCTCGAGACCATGAGTCACCGATGGAAACTCACATGACTCCCCCGCATGGTTTGACGGACACATCGGAGGAGGTACCCGAGAGTGTTCCGGAACCAATGGAAACGCTGCCAGCGCCGCGCTACTTTCTGCGCAAGCGCAGTCACGATCCTGAGGTCGAAACCGACAGCAAGAGACTCAGGATCGGCGTGTTCAGCCGCGCCCTGTACGATGACTTCATCGATCGTATAGAGGCAGTTATAAGGCGACGTAGCCACCGCTCGTGATCCTTCTGTCTATGATTTGTACCAGTAAACATCGCAGGGCGTGGAATCATGTATATTTTACGACTAGGTATGGTAGTAGCTCTAGTGAGTTTAGTAAATGGACTGTGTAAAAAGTCTAGTGTACATAGATTACCGAACGGGGTAATGATAACTAACCCCGAGGATATATCTGTTATCCGGGCTGAATGGACCATAGTGGTGTCTATCGACCACCCTTATTTGCCTGCCAAATTTCTTGAACGGTTAGTGCAATTTCGTGTTCTTATTGCGGACATCGGTCAAAAGACTTTGTTGAGCAATCAAGACATTTTCGGTTTGCAACATCGTGTTAACAATATTAAGAAGATCGCTGTTAGGACACAACAAACTATGGTGAGTAGGGACAGTATACGATGCAAACGTGGCTTATTTGACTTTGTCGGGGACATAGCCTCGTCTCTATTCGGTACCGCTACCTCTGGTGATATAGATGCAATTAAAGAGGTAGTCAAAGTTGCTTTGAGGGACGTGAATCATTTGGTACATTTCTCCCACAAACTAGCATCCCACGTGAAACTGACATTCGTAGGGATCAATACCAACGTTGACCGTATCAATCAAGTTACCGCTGGCCTAGTGGAATTAACTAGAAATGTGAGCGATATGTTTAAGGTACACGCCACCTGACAAGCCGACTTATACGCATTAGTGCGACTTGGACACATTATTGACTCGGCCGAAAGTGTAGTGTATAGCTACCTGAAGGCAGCAGCACAGTTTCATAGACAAACTGCATCCCTAGAGTTAGGTAGACTAACGGAAGAATTATTCAGCCCTGCTGACCTCAATTCCGTGGCCAAACAATTTAGTGTGGGAAATCGACTGATACATCCATATCAGTGGTACTACCGCAACGTGGTCGTGTATCCGTTGTGGAAAGACGACTCACGACCTGCCTATGTCATCACCCGAGCGGCACGCAGGCAGCTATCGAGGGCCATAGATGGGTTCTTGATAGGCAAAGTCCGAGAAGACGTCACATTTGATGAGTTCCATGATTATATCACGGTAAACTTCGTATCAGCCAACGAAGGAAAACGCATCAAATACGATTTGGAGGGGGTCAGGCAGCGAAGAAACGAAACCGTTATCACCTTTAACAGGCGGTTTCGCGAGATGAGCGCTCGAGCCTACCCAACCGAGAACGTTGACAACCGTAGGACCATATTGGGCATTTATCTCAAAGGCTTATCCGACCACCGGCTGAGCAAAAGAACCGTACGAAAGAAGGCCACTACATTGGCCAGAGCTATTGAAATTGCTGAAGAAGAGGCTACGTGTGACGACCTACTCAGGGCGATGAAGATCGAGGATCACCAAGAAGAGAGCATGGAAGTAAACATGGTGGGTCCAGACGAGGAGAAGGAGATATGGAGCGTGGTGCAAACCTTGAAGAAGCAGATCACACAACAGAGTAAAATGATTGAGCAACTCTGTGGCTTGGTCAGTGATCTGAAACTCCGGGAACAGAAGCCGGCGACTAGAGCCGCCAAGCCCGAAAGGAGGGTCGCCCTGCCGGCGAAGCAACGCGCCCCGACCAGCCAGAGCCGGGCGAGATTTGCAGCACATTACCTGCTTTAACTGTGGCCAGGTTGGCCATTACAAGAGTGATTGCCATCAGGCAGTGCAGCCGCGGGAAAACGTCAGCAGACCGGCTGCCCAGAGACCGAGACAGCCGCAAAGGGCACCGCCGGTGACCTGTTTCCAGTGCGGGAGAGAAGGACACATGGCCCAAGATTGCGACAAATTTCACAGTGGTTTTGGGGCATATATGAGCAGGAAAACTACTCCAACCGCGACTGTGAAGTGTTATGGATGTGGTAAGGACGGACATTACATACAGGACTGTCCAAAGAACGGACATGCAGTAAGAGAGGGTCCACCAACTGGTCCCGCATGGGCCCGATCAGGTGGTCCGCCAGCCCGACGCGCGATCACGCGTCCTCGCACCGACGATGATCTCGACATCGACGTCGTCGACCGACGACAGCAGGAGAGAACTGTCACGCCGCGGGACTGTTCACGGAATGTCACAAAGGACATGAACAATCATTTACGAAATGGTGACGAATACGAAGATCGCGACGGTTTTGTGTTGACCGGTGAGGGGACGGATGAAATGGGCCGTTATTCATACGGTGTCGGAAACAACTCCTCCTCCCGCTGGAACAGCTATGCAGAAGTGGTTAGTGGACGGAGGAGTCCGTCAAACGACGACGGAGGAAACGGTTGGTGAATTCACCGACCGAGCGGTTTCTAATCCATCTGAAAATGGATAAAAACGGCCCAACGGATCAGGGTGAGTACTTGCATTCCATAGTGGATACTGGTGCTAGTACATCCTTGATTCGCAAGGATATATGGCGTAGCATGTTGAATGCTAGGCCAATGAAAAGAGCGAAGACGCTCTTGGCAGTAAATGGTTCCCCAATAGAGCTTTTGGGGGAAACTCAAGTAAAATTCAAGGATGCCCGTCCTATTCCGAGTACGGTAGTAGCGAGAATGTGTCATGAATGTTTGCTTGGTGCAGATGCTTTGCACTTGGGAAATGCAAAGATTGACTATCAGGCCAAAGTAGTAGTATGGTTTGGCCAGGTATATCCCTTTAGGTATCCCTATAGGGAACAGACGAATTATGTTTATGAGAGTTGCAAGGAAACGACCGGATATAAAGCTATCGACAAAGTGCTTGAGGACTTTGCGGATAACTTTGATACGGCTCGTCCAAACACTTTAGGTATGATTCCCAAAGTAAAATGTACGGTACCAACAGGAGATGCGTTTCCTATAAGGCAGAAATCCTACTGTCCACCGCTCGCCGAGCAATATGTGGTCAAGAATCAAGTGGTCGAGATGCTGGCAGCGGGTGTCATAAGACTGGCGTCATCGCGCATTACGTTAGTGCCTAAGAAGGATGGGGACACGAGGTTTTGTGTCGACTACAGGAAGTTGAATTCTGTATGTCGTAAAGACAGTTATCCATTATCGAATATAACGGATATGTTTTACTCGATGCGCGGCGCAACGATATTTTCGACTATGGACTTGAAGTCTGGCTATTGGCAGATACCAATGGACAGCCAAGACATAGAGAAAACAGCGTTCGTCTGCAGTGAAGGTTTGTTCGAATGGATTCGGATGCCTTTTGGTTTTTGCAACTCAGGTGCCGTATTTCAGAGGACAAGTTCTTCAATGAATACGTCGCTCGTCATGGTGTCCCTGAGATCGTGATAACCGATCAGGGCAAAGAATTTTGTTCTAAATCTCTGGAGGAGAGATTCCGTGAACAAGGGATCGATCATAGAAGGTCGAGTCCCTACCACCCACAAACTAATGGATGTACCGAGAGGTTTAACCGCACCCTGAAGGATTTGATCCAGAAAGGGGTTAACAATGCTTCTCGCTCGTGGGAGGATGAATTGGGTGCGACGTTGACGGCGTATCGCAGTACTCGTCATTCCACGACAGGGTATACGGCATTTTATCTGACATACGGTCGACGGGCATGACTTCCGTTTGCTATTCCAATAGACGCATCGCAGGATTTAGGTGAGAGACTGACCTGTCTCAACAATGCCTTACTGCGTGCTTGTATGGAAACGGCTAGGTCTCGTGAAGTCCACCGGGAACAGATTGACAAGCGTGCAAACGCTGGTGTATTTAAGGTGGGTGATTCGGTGGTCGTAAAGGCAGAGGAACGGATGAAGTTGTCCTCTCGCAATGACCCTGATTATGAGATCTTTAAGGTCAACGGGCCTGTGGCTCATGTCCGCCATCAAAGGTCAGGGAAGGTGCGTGTACTGAATATAGCTAAGTTACGAGTAGTCGACTCAGAGATGTGCTGGGACAAGGTACGACCACGCCCTGTTCGTAACCCTGCAAAGAGTACGAAAGATAGCCATCATCCCAGGGTGTTGGTGATCCCAAGGTCCGAAGAAGGGCCCGAGTCCGACCCTAGGGCAACCCCTGGTAAGAGAGCTTGTAGGAAGCGACCATCTTCTGATGATGAGCCAAGGGTGAGCAAGGTGGGTAGGATGGTTGATAATAACATCAGTCAACCTGGTACGAGTGAGGCTCGAGACCATGAGTCACCGATGGAAACTCACATGACTCCCCCGCATGGTTTGACGGACACATCGGAGGAGGTACCCGAGAGTGTTCCGGAACCAATGGAAACGCTGCCAGCGCCGCGCTACTTTCTGCGCAAGCGCAGTCACGATCCTGAGGTCGAAACCGACAGCAAGAGACTCAGGATCGGCGTGTTCAGCCGCGCCCTGTACGATGACTTCATCGATCGTATAGAGGCAGTTATAAGGCGACGTAGCCACCGCTCGTGATCCTTCTGTCTATGATTTGTACCAGTAAACATCGCAGGGCGTGGAATCATGTATATTTTACGACTAGGTATGGTAGTAGCTCTAGTGAGTTTAGTAAATGGACTGTGTAAAAAGTCTAGTGTACATAGATTACCGAACGGGGTAATGATAACTAACCCCGAGGATATATCTGTTATCCGGGCTGAATGGACCATAGTGGTGTCTATCGACCACCCTTATTTGCCTGCCAAATTTCTTGAACGGTTAGTGCAATTTCGTGTTCTTATTGCGGACATCGGTCAAAAGACTTTGTTGAGCAATCAAGACATTTTCGGTTTGCAACATCGTGTTAACAATATTAAGAAGATCGCTGTTAGGACACAACAAACTATGGTGAGTAGGGACAGTATACGATGCAAACGTGGCTTATTTGACTTTGTCGGGGACATAGCCTCGTCTCTATTCGGTACCGCTACCTCTGGTGATATAGATGCAATTAAACAGGTAGTCAAAGTTGCTTTGAGGGACGTGAATCATTTGGTACATTTCTCCCACAAACTAGCATCCCACGTGAAACTGACATTCGTAGGGATCAATACCAACGTTGACCGTATCAATCAAGTTACCGCTGGCCTAGTGGAATTAACTAGAAATGTGAGCGATATGTTTAAGGTACACGCCACCTGACAAGCCGACTTATACGCATTAGTGCGACTTGGACACATTATTGACTCGGCCGAAAGTGTAGTGTATAGCTACCTGAAGGCAGCAGCACAGTTTCATAGACAAACTGCATCCCTAGAGTTAGGTAGACTAACGGAAGAATTATTCAGCCCTGCTGACCTCAATTCCGTGGCCAAACAATTTAGTGTGGGAAATCGACTGATACATCCATATCAGTGGTACTACCGCAACGTGGTCGTGTATCCGTTGTGGAAAGGTGACTCACGACCTGCCTATGTCATCACCCGAGCGGCACGCAGGCAGCTATCGAGGGCCATAGATGGGTTCTTGATAGGCAAAGTCCGAGAAGACGTCACATTTGATGAGTTCCATGATTATATCACGGTAAACTTCGTATCAGCCAACGAAGGAAAACGCATCAAATACGATTTGGAGGGGGTCAGGCAGCGAAGAAACGAAACCGTTATCACCTTTAACAGGCGGTTTCGCGAGATGAGCGCTCGAGCCTACCCAACCGAGAACGTTGACAACCGTAGGACCATATTGGGCATTTATCTCAAAGGCTTATCCGACCACCGGCTGAGCAAAAGAACCGTACGAAAGAAGGCCACTACATTGGCCAGAGCTATTGAAATTGCTGAAGAAGAGGCTACGTGTGACGACCTACTCAGGGCGATGAAGATCGAGGATCACCAAGAAGAGAGCATGGAAGTAAACATGGTGGGTCCAGACGAGGAGAAGGAGATATGGAGCGTGGTGCAAACCTTGAAGAAGCAGATCACACAACAGAGTAAAATGATTGAGCAACTCTGTGGCTTGGTCAGTGATCTGAAACTCCGGGAACAGAAGCCGGCGACTAGAGCCGCCAAGCCCGAAAGGAGGGTCGCCCTGCCGGCGAAGCAACGCGCCCCGACTTCGCCCCGACCAGCCAGAGCCGGGCGAGATTTGCAGCACATTACCTGCTTTAACTGTGGCCAGGTTGGCCATTACAAGAGTGATTGCCATCAGGCAGTGCAGCCGCAGGAAAACGTCAGCAGACCGGCTGCCCAGAGACCGAGACAGCCGCAAAGGGCACCGCCGGTGACCTGTTTCCAGTGCGGGAGAGAAGGACACATGGCCCAAGATTGCGACAAATTTCACAGTGGTTTTGGGGCATATATGAGCAGGAAAACTACTCCAACCGCGACTGTGAAGTGTTATGGATGTGGTAAGGACGGACATTACATACAGGACTGTCCAAAGAACGGACATGCAGTAAGAGAGGGTCCACCAACTGGTCCCGCATGGGCCCGATCAGGTGGTCCGCCAGCCCGACGCGCGATCACGCGTCCTCGCACCGACGATGATCTCGACATCGACGTCGTCGACCGACGACAGCAGGAGAGAACTGTCACGCCGCGGGACTGTTCACGGAATGTCACAAAGGACATGAACAATCATTTACGAAATGGTGACGAATACGAAGATCGCGACGGTTTTGTGTTGACCGGTGAGGGGACGGATGAAATGGGCCGTTATTCATACGGTGTCGGAAACAACTCCTCCTCCCGCTGGAACAGCTATGCAGAAGTGGTTAGTGGACGGAGGAGTCCGTCAAACGACGACGGAGGAAACGGTTGGTGAATTCACCGACCGAGCGGTTTCTAATCCATCTGAAAATGGATAAAAACGGCCCAACGGATCAGGGTGAGTACTTGCATTCCATAGTGGATACTGGTGCTAGTACATCCTTGATTCGCAAGGATATATGGCGTAGCATGTTGAATGCTAGGCCAATGAAAAGAGCGAAGACGCTCTTGGCAGTAAATGGTTCCCCAATAGAGCTTTTGGGGGAAACTCAAGTAAAATTCAAGGATGCCCGTCCTATTCCGAGTACGGTAGTAGCGAGAATGTGTCATGAATGTTTGCTTGGTGCAGATGCTTTGCACTTGGGAAATGCAAAGATTGACTATCAGGCCAAAGTAGTAGTATGGTTTGGCCAGGTATATCCCTTTAGGTATCCCTATAGGGAACAGACGAATTATGTTTATGAGAGTTGCAAGGAAACGACCGGATATAAAGCTATCGACAAAGTGCTTGAGGACTTTGCGGATAACTTTGATACGGCTCGTCCAAACACTTTAGGTATGATTCCCAAAGTAAAATGTACGGTACCAACAGGAGATGCGTTTCCTATAAGGCAGAAATCCTACTGTCCACCGCTCGCCGAGCAATATGTGGTCAAGAATCAAGTGGTCGAGATGCTGGCAGCGGGTGTCATAAGACTGGCGTCATCGCGCATTACGTTAGTGCCTAAGAAGGATGGGGACACGAGGTTTTGTGTCGACTACAGGAAGTTGAATTCTGTATGTCGTAAAGACAGTTATCCATTATCGAATATAACGGATATGTTTTACTCGATGCGCGGCGCAACGATATTTTCGACTATGGACTTGAAGTCTGGCTATTGGCAGATACCAATGGACAGCCAAGACATAGAGAAAACAGCGTTCGTCTGCAGTGAAGGTTTGTTCGAATGGATTCGGATGCCTTTTGGTTTTTGCAACTCAGGTGCCGTATTTCAGAGGACAAGTTCTTCAATGAATACGTCGCTCGTCATGGTGTCCCTGAGATCGTGATAACCGATCAGGGCAAAGAATTTTGTTCTAAATCTCTGGAGGAGAGATTCCGTGAACAAGGGATCGATCATAGAAGGTCGAGTCCCTACCACCCACAAACTAATGGATGTACCGAGAGGTTTAACCGCACCCTGAAGGATTTGATCCAGAAAGGGGTTAACAATGCTTCTCGCTCGTGGGAGGATGAATTGGGTGCGACGTTGACGGCGTATCGCAGTACTCGTCATTCCACGACAGGGTATACGGCATTTTATCTGACATACGGTCGACGGGCATGACTTCCGTTTGCTATTCCAATAGACGCATCGCAGGATTTAGGTGAGAGACTGACCTGTCTCAACAATGCCTTACTGCGTGCTTGTATGGAAACGGCTAGGTCTCGTGAAGTCCACCGGGAACAGATTGACAAGCGTGCAAACGCTGGTGTATTTAAGGTGGGTGATTCGGTGGTCGTAAAGGCAGAGGAACGGATGAAGTTGTCCTCTCGCAATGACCCTGATTATGAGATCTTTAAGGTCAACGGGCCTGTGGCTCATGTCCGCCATCAAAGGTCAGGGAAGGTGCGTGTACTGAATATAGCTAAGTTACGAGTAGTCGACTCAGAGATGTGCTGGGACAAGGTACGACCACGCCCTGTTCGTAACCCTGCAAAGAGTACGAAAGATAGCCATCATCCCAGGGTGTTGGTGATCCCAAGGTCCGAAGAAGGGCCCGAGTCCGACCCTAGGGCAACCCCTGGTAAGAGAGCTTGTAGGAAGCGACCATCTTCTGATGATGAGCCAAGGGTGAGCAAGGTGGGTAGGATGGTTGATAATAACATCAGTCAACCTGGTACGAGTGAGGCTCGAGACCATGAGTCACCGATGGAAACTCACATGACTCCCCCGCATGGTTTGACGGACACATCGGAGGAGGTACCCGAGAGTGTTCCGGAACCAATGGAAACGCTGCCAGCGCCGCGCTACTTTCTGCGCAAGCGCAGTCACGATCCTGAGGTCGAAACCGACAGCAAGAGACTCAGGATCGGCGTGTTCAGCCGCGCCCTGTACGATGACTTCATCGATCGTATAGAGGCAGTTATAAGGCGACGTAGCCACCGCTCGTGATCCTTCTGTCTATGATTTGTACCAGTAAACATCGCAGGGCGTGGAATCATGTATATTTTACGACTAGGTATGGTAGTAGCTCTAGTGAGTTTAGTAAATGGACTGTGTAAAAAGTCTAGTGTACATAGATTACCGAACGGGGTAATGATAACTAACCCCGAGGATATATCTGTTATCCGGGCTGAATGGACCATAGTGGTGTCTATCGACCACCCTTATTTGCCTGCCAAATTTCTTGAACGGTTAGTGCAATTTCGTGTTCTTATTGCGGACATCGGTCAAAAGACTTTGTTGAGCAATCAAGACATTTTCGGTTTGCAACATCGTGTTAACAATATCAAGAAGATCGCTGTTAGGACACAACAAACTATGGTGAGTAGGGACAGTATACGATGCAAACGTGGCTTATTTGACTTTGTCGGGGACATAGCTTCGTCTCTATTCGGTACCGCTACCTCTGGTGATATAGATGCAATTAAAGAGGTAGTCAAAGTTGCTTTGAGGGACGTGAATCATTTGGTACATTTCTCCCACAAACTAGCGTCCCACGTGAAACTGACATTCGTAGGGATCAATACCAACCTTGACCGTATCAATGAAGTTACCGCTGGCCTAGTGGAATTAACTAGAAATGTGAGTGATATGTTTAAGGTACACGCCGCCCGACAAGCCGACTTATACGCATTAGTGTGACTTGGACACATTATTGAATCGGCCGAAAGTGTAGTGTATAGCTACCTGAAGGCAGCAGCACAGTTTCATAGACAAACTGCATCCCTAGAGTTAGGTAGACTAACGGAAGAATTATTCAGCCCTGCTGACCTCAATTCCGTGGCCAAACAATTTAGTGTGGGAAATCGACTGATACATCCGTATCAGTGGTACTACCGCAACGTGGTCGTGTATCCGTTGTGGAAAGACGACTCACGACTCCATTACGTAGCGACGTTACCGCTAATTGACGGGGGCGAATATATCGAATACGGGTTGCATTCGTGGATGGAACCGCTAATTGCGAGGGGATACTACATGCAAGTACTAATCACGCGGACCAGCATTGGTCTGAACACCAAGACGGGATGGTACTTCACGCCATCCGAATGTCGCGGGGAGGAGCCCCGAGTGTGTCATGGTCCACTACGGGTCGACAAGACCCACGTTCCATGCATTGTGAGCCTGTTAACCAATACGACCGACAGTGCTTGTAATATTCAGCTCTCCGAATCAAATGAAACATCTAGCAAACTGTTTGCCGATAAGAAAATAGGCGTAGTGTTGCAAACGTTTGGGGAAACAATGGATATACACTGCGATGGACGACTGACTGGCCGGTGTGTGGTGAGTAATGGAGTGTATGCATTAATGTCTGGTGAATGTTGTTATAGTGGGAAGGGCTGGCAATTCGAGCCTGTTGCGTCTTACAGTCGGACGTACACTCGGGTTAGCCTGGCCATTGAGATGCCCCACTTGGATGTTACCGGGGTTCTTAACCAGTCCATGATAGTAAATCATTTAAAAATGCAACCCTGGAACCATATACAAAAGTCCAAGTACGTGCCGCTAGCACCATTATCCGCGATCGACCCAGTGATGGGCGATGGCATTGGAGTACGCTCTTTCATATCGTATTCAGCGGGCTCCTCCGTTGTGGTGATTGTGATAGTGCTTATATTATATAAATGTGGTATTTTGAACCGCATGTGGATTTAAATCAAATGCAAGCTACCTGCGGCCCATAGTAGTGCGCCACGTCATATTCATCCTCCGCGACCGCGGGGAACTGCAGCCCTGCCGGTAATGGTGGAAGTGTTGGCCGGGTCGTCGCCTAACGCTGTTGCCAGGACTGAGATCGACCCGACGGCTGACCACCGCATAGACGTGGAGCTGTATAATGACATTGGTGGACCTAACGTGGATCCTGGTGATCGCTTGGAATCACCCCCAATGACATTTTGGAGCTAACTTCATAGGCTGTATATGGAACACTTCGTGGTAGGCGACTGACTTTATAATATTGCGCTTATTGATTGAACATGATTTGTAATGGTTTTTGCACTGTGGATTCTATTGTATAGATATTGTCGTATTACGCATATATACCGATATGCTTATATATTAATGATGCGATTAATGTGTTTCCGGGGATGGTCATTTGCGCATGATATTCCATTACCCGGACAAGTTTGTAATTTGCATAGGATTATGCTGTTTTCCTATGTTTCCGGGGATGGTCATTTGCGCATGATATTCCGTTACCCGGACATGTTTAGTTAACATTGTTGGATTTAAGATATGATATAGTCGGATGTATGACATAGTCTGGAGGACTCTGGTAGGGCGTGGTTTAGGTTGTTGATGGTGCACAACGAGTTAATTATCACTCTCTTTAGGCCTTAAGAGACAGTTAATTAACTTCGGTTGAGGGGCATGTGTAGATATGGGATTGTCTTGTGGGAAGTCATGACCCCGCTTGACATCTTATATGTACGAGTAAGTCCCGAGTGAAATTCATGTGTGAATACCAGGTGAGCTAATAGACTATGTCACCATGTATATTAAGATGCACGGATCAGCGGCTATGGTTAGATATGTTACCAGCACTGATCATCATCTATATTTAGATGTATTACCAGCACCTTATTATTTGGATATATATTATTAGCACCGGATGACTGGCAGTAGGTACGTCACCTAGTGCGCAGGTACAGTTTCGTAGAAACTGAATCGAGTATGACTCATGATGGTTAGCACCAGGTTGGAATCAATCAAAGGGATTAGATAGGACAAACGGACTTAGTTACGTAGCGGTCTGTGTTCTCACGGAAGCGTGGGACAAGATAAGCCAAAAATAATCCAGCTATGAGGAATGGTAACTCGTGTGCCGATTAACTCTAGCATTCTACAAGTTGTTGACTAATAGGTAATGAACATGACATGGACATCGTAGCGTCCTGTAGGCATTAGGTACACAATCGAAAGTTATCATCAAAAACATATCAATTGTAGAGGCGTGCTAGGACACAATCGAAAGTTATTATCAAAAACATATAAATCGTAGAGGCATGCTAATCCACCAGCAAGCCTTGTTATCAAATAAGCTTTCGTCATTCTGGGCAGGTCATTCGTCAGGAATGACATGGGAAGCCAGCTGGAATTCTAAAATAAAGTTAGGGGGATGACAGATCCCATCACTCAAGAACCAGCCAAACCGCAAGTGCTAGGTAGAAAGCACCCTCCCGGTGAGGGAGGGTCGGTGTTTTGATCAGTCAAGGTGATGTCATAATCCAATGAGAATCAGAGCAACCTCCGGCGGTGCGAAACCAAGATGGAGGGAGAATAGAAACTGAGATAGTATATAAGGGGGAATCTAACTTTAATCGAGAGTTCGGTCTGCCTCGCACCTTGTGAAACGCTCTTGCTGAATGGC